>SZWC01004115.1:146123-160716 GCA_023375785.1 Penium margaritaceum
AGAGAGAGAGCATGGAAGGGGGGAGAACTGAGGGGGGTTGGGAGGGAACCAGAAGAAAGTTGGAGCAGAAGGAAGAACGAAAGAGGGTGAGGGGAGAGGGGAGAGGGAGAAAAGGAGAGGGGAAGGGACTTATAGGGGAATTTGAGAGGGGAGGAGGGAGAGGAGTGAGAGAGAGAGGTAGTGGATGAGAAGGTGTAGAAAGGCATGAGAGCAAAACTCAGCACAGGTGTTCCAGGCAACGCCAGGCAGCAACCATGAGCAAAGCACGGCCCTTCCAAGTGAGCAGCAGGGCCCCGTCTTGCTCACACAAACCAAACTCGGACCCAAAGCCACAATCCCTGAGCCACGCGTCTGCATGTGGTGTCGCCACGAACTTGCCCTCTGGAAGATTCACACGCAGCAGCCCGTGCGCAGTCTTCCTCTTCATCGCACGACACTCGAATGCCACGGTTGCCTTTCCGGTATCCCTCAAAAGCGGTTGAAGCGTGTGTGCCTCATCGTTTGCATGAGACTCACGGCGGCGCTCGGAGACAAGCCCTGGGGAGATGGTGATGAACCCCGCGGCCCTCATCCTCGCCTGCCAGCGACACAGCGGCTCGCACCTCGCCACCCTCATGAGGCCCTCCGCGGCGATGACGTTGGCGAGATCCCTCCCCACTATGGCCCTCTCAAACAGTGCCCTCCGTCTATCTTCCCTCGACAGCTTGCCAGCGTCGAGGGATTCGAAGATCGCGCCGTAGAAGTCGAGAGCGGCTGCGGTGCGGCGGAGGAAGAAGGGGCCGTTGTGGGCGGCCGGACGCTCCCCAAGCACCACGATGCGAGGGTGGAGGGAGTGGAGGGCACGCAGTGCGGAGTCGCGTGGNCTCGGACCCAAAGCCACAATCCCTGAGCCACGCGTCTGCATGTGGTGTCGCCACGAACTTGCCCTCTGGAAGATTCACACGCAGCAGCCCGTGCGCAGTCTTCCTCTTCGTCGCACGACACTCGAATGCCACGGTTGCCTTTCCGGTATCCCTCAAAAGCGGTCGAAGCGTGTGTGACTCGTCGTTTGCATGAGACTCACGGCTGCGCTCGGAGACAAGCCCTGGGGAGATGGTGATGAACCCCGCGGCCCTCATCCTCGCCTGCCAGCGACACAGCGGCTCGCACCTCGCCACCCTCATGAGGCCCTCCGCGGCGATGACGTTGGCGAGATCCCTCCCCACTATGGCCCTCTCAAACAGTGCCCTCCGTCTATCTTCCCTCGACAGCTTGCCAGCGTCGAGGGATTCGAAGATCGCGCCGTAGAAGTCGAGAGCGGCTGCGGTGCGGCGGAGGAAGAAGGGGCCGTTGTGGGCGGCCGGACGCTCCCCAAGCACCACGATGCGAGGGTGGAGGGAGTGGAGGGCACGCAGTGCGGAGTCGCGTGGGCTGCTGTGGCGGAGGACAGAGGCGTCTGGAAGAGTGTGAAGCCGCAGAAGACACTGTACAAACAGAACCTCTCCTGAATCATCCACCTCCTCCTCCTCCTCCTCCTCCTCCTCCTCCTCCCCCTCCTCCTGCTCCTCCTCCTCGCAATACTTCTCATCGTTCATCCCTCCGTCCTCTCCTTCACCTTCCCTGCATTCTCTCCCATCGCCTTCCACCGCACTCGCTCGCGCTAGATCATCGCCACCGTCTTGCAGGGATCCTGTTCTGCCACTCTTCGTACCACCTCTACGGCGGCCGCTACGGCGACGGTAGAGGCAGCGCAGCCGCTCCACGGTCAGAGACTCGAGGGGGCACTCTAGGTACTTCACCTCCACAGCAGCAACGTCGAAGCCCGCTGCCACGGCCGCGCGGTGCAGCACCCTCCTGTACTCCTCAACGTTCGACCCACGGGGGAAGAGCCGGCCTGCCTGGGGGTCCCCCGCCGGAGGGTCGACCTTGGTGAACCGTATGGGAGGAAGGGGTAGAGGGTGCGGGACGGCTGCTCTGAGGGCGCACAGCAGCGGCTGCCACTGCGCCCCCATCCACCACCCGGCGTCGACGACGTGCAGCGTGGGGGTTGGCCGAGCCCTGCTGTGGCCGCCCACTCTGCCCGCTGCACACCCTCGCGGCGCAGCGAACGCAGAAGGAGCAGGAGCAGCAGGAGCAGGAGCAGCAGCACGCTGACGTTTTCCTTTCTCACGGCAGCGGCCCCTGGCACACCCACTCTCGCCCCACACACCAGCAGCAGCATGCGGCGAGGCATGCGGTGCCACGCCACGTGCGAGAGAAAGCCTCGGCGACGAAGCACTGGGTGGAAAACTTCCGTGGGAAAGGGAGAGGGTCACGTCTGACGTGGCGCACCGCAAGGCGTCGATCATGGCGTCCAGCAGCATGGCGTTGGCGGACGCCATGAGGAAATCGTGGTGGGGCAGCGACGCGAAGAGCGCTCGCACCGACTCCGACAGGTCCTACCAACAGTGTGGAGAGAGGGAGAGAGAGCGGGAAGGGAAAAGGGAAAAGCTGGAGTTGAAGACAAAGAGAGAGTGTGAATGTCTTCAATGCCAGTCATCGTATGCTGCCGCAGTCTGCCCGATTACCTCTCGCCTCCATCCTTGCCTACCCACATAACCAACATAACCACTTACCCACATACTCACATACCCACACGCCCACAGGCGTTGGTTTGCGACCAAGTGTTCATTGGCCACCTGGTGTTTGTTTTGCAACCATGCATTGATTCGCAACCAGGTGTTGATTGGCGACCAGGTGTTGATCTGCAATTAGGTGTTGATTTGCAACCACCTGTTGATTTGAAACCAGGTGTTTATTTGCGACCAAGTGTTCATGGGCAACCTGGTGTTTATTTGCGACGAGGCATTCACCTGCCACGAGGTGTTGACGTGCGACCAGACGTCAATTTAGGACAATGCGTTGATTTGCGACCAAGCCTTGATTCGCGACAAGACGTTCACTGATTTTTGACCAGGCGCTGGTTTTTGGCCCAGTGTTGATTTGCAACTAGGCGTTGATCTGCGGCCAGGTGTTGATTTGCGACCAGGTGTTGATTTTCAACGAGGCGCTGACTTTTGACCCGGTGTTGATTTGCGACTAGGTGTTAATTGGCGACCAGGTGTTGACTGGCGACCAAGCATTGATTTACGACCAGGTGGTGTTTTGTGATTCGGCGTTCATTTGCAACCAAGTGTTGTTTTGTGACAAGGCATTGATTTGTAACCAGGTGTTGATTTGCAACCATGTGTTGATTTGCGACCACGTGTTGATTTGCGACCACAGAGAGGATCTTCCTCTGCTACATGTAGCAGAGGAAGATCCTCTCCCTCTGGGCAGTCATCCCCCGCCGCGCAACGCACGACACTATAGAAACGGATGGCTGCACACTGGCTCCGCACACCAGCAATGGACACACGCTGCGCCACAATAGCCACAGCACGCTGGGCCCATCGCTCGAACACCTCTGCAGAGCACTGTCGTGGCCCCCGTGCCAGGCAGATCCTGGCGAGGCAGGCCAGGAAGGACCAGAAGTGGTCACCCATGCCGCCCAAGGTCTCCCATGCAAGAGGGGGCATGTGGCGCCCCGGCCAAGCCGTCGGGCGATACCGTTCCACCTTGCCCCTCTCTGCTGCCTCAACCGCCACGCCTCGCCCGGATGCTCTGTCCCCCTAGGGATCCACCGTAGTCACGTCAAGAACCCAGGTCAGGCCTGACTCAGGGTCCGACACCGTCAGGTCCGGTCGTGGCTCACCCCGCGCACCATCTACCTGGCGGGGCACGCCCCCGCTCTCAACCGTGAAAGAAAGCCGGTGCTCACGGAAGATGTCGGCAAGCTCGTCCCTGATGGCGTTGTGGACACGCTGGATGCCTCCGTCAATCCGCCGTCTCCTAGTCATTGCTCCCGGGTCCATACCATCAAGGCCTACCTGCTCCAGGTGGGGCAGGGGAAGGCCCAACCACAGCTGGGCATGGAGACAAAAGTCTGCCGGGGCCAGGCACGTCCGATCATGTCGGCCGGGTGGAGTCGCCTGCAACCAGAGGGCACTGCCCCTCGTCGCCGTCGCCCAGCAGCGCTGGTGGGCATGGCTCTCACAGCCACGCCGGTGAGCGCATGCCACCGGCCCCCCCTGTGTGCACCCACAGCGCCTCTGCGCCAGATGGCCGCACGCCGCAATCCACCCCTCCCGCCGAAACGAGTACCACTGTCTGCACACCCGCTGGTACAGCCCCGGCATGACGCCCTGCTGCAGCGCATCCAAGGTAGGCAAGGCCTCAAACACCGGCCTGGGCAGCTCCTCCACCAGGTCCCACCCCGGTGCCAAGTGCTGTAGCGCGCCATCCGGTGGAAAGAAGGGGGTGAACTCGCTGGTGAGAGCCGGCAAAAGACTCCCTGTTGAGCAGGCATAGGCTAGGGGAGCCCGGTCTCTCGCCCCCAACAGGCCCGCCCTGCCGGCGGCAAATGGCAACTGCATCTGCCATCGAGCCAGACGCTGCAGCTCAAAGGGCAACGACCCCACCTCCCAGGTATGTGCAATCTGTAGGAGGCGTAGTACTGCCTCCCAAATGGCCAGGTCGAAGCGGTGTAGAATCTCCAGCCAATGCTCCTCAGGCGGGAGCGCCCGCACGCAAAAGTCCACCCGGGGGATGATGCACAGTCGGAGCAAGGTCATAGCCGCCTGCACCTCCTCCATCCGGCTCACCTGCGGCAGACCCCGCAGCTGATCTTGGAGCCATACCTCCGCCCACGCTGCCTGGAAACCTGCGTCGCCCACCGGGCACCCCAGCAGCACCACACCATCCCGTCGACAAGGAAGCCCAGAGAGCACCTGAGGCACCTCCGCCTCCGACCGCCGCAGTAGGAGGCACTTNGTGTAGTACTGCCTCCCAAATGGCCTGGTCGAAGCGGTGTAGAATCTCCAGCCAATGCTCCTCAGGCGGGAGCGCCCGCACGCAAAAGTCCACCCGGGGGATGATGCACAGTCGGAGCAAGGTCATAGCCGCCTGCACCTCCTCCATCCGGCTCACCTGCGGCAGACCCCGCAGCTGATCTTGGAGCCATACCTCCGCCCACGCTGCCTGGAAACCTGCGTCGCCCACCGGGCACCCCAGCAGCACCACACCATCCCGTCGACAAGGAAGCCCAGAGAGCACCTGAGGCACCTCCGCCTCAAACAGCCATACGAGGAGGCACTTCCGTGGCTGGATGTGTAGGCCACGAAGTGCCGCTGCCGCAACCATGGAGGAGAAGGCTGCCGCCAAGTGCTGTGGAGGGGCGGTCACTATCGCATCGTCCTGATAGGCCCCCACATGGCCTCGACGCTCCACGAGCCAGCGTCAGCACCTGGGACCCTGCCTCGAGCACCGGAGCAAGAGCTAGGTCGAACAAAGCAGGGCCTAGGGGATCTCCCTGACGTACACCTCGAGCACTCTCCAGCACCGCCGGTACACTGACACCGAAGAAGAGCAGGTGCGTCGGGATGGTGTAAAACTGTCGCAGGAACGGGATCCACGTGCCCAAACCTCGATCTCGCACCGCCTCAAACACCCGCCCGCTCCACCCCGTTAAAGACATTGCGGACGTCGAGCCGAAGCAGCCAGAAGTCAGGATTGGCCGAGAGGATGGCACGCACCCCACGAACCAGCACCCCCGCCCCCTCCGACACTCCCACGCCGAACTGGTGAGGCCGAAGTGCTCGGTGCAAGCAATTCCTGTCTCGTAGGAGGAGTCGGCCAGCGAGCCAGACCCACACCTCACCAACCGCCAGCTGCCGGACCCTTTCTGCCTCTGTAGCTCCCTTCAAGATAGGGATGAGTCTGCTCCGACCCATACACGTTGCTGCCTCTGCCGGCATGGCCCCATCTAGCATAGCTCGTATGATCCCTCCCACGCCCTCCATGCACGCCGGTGAGTCTAGGGCCAGGTCACGAAGCAGGTCCATAGTGAGACCAAGGGGACCTGCTACAGAACCACGAGGCGCGTCCCGCAACGCCTCCTCCATCATCTCCTCTGTCACCCCAGCCGCTCCACCCCCTGGTGTCTGGAAGGAGTGGACCCACGCCGGGATGGGCACCGCGGCGGGAGGATGCCGCTCTCTGAGAGCAGCCAAGGTCTCAGCCGTCCCTGTTGCTGGTGGACGTCCCTCAAACTGTTGCATCGCCCTCGATAATGCCCCAACATGCACCATACTGGCCGTGCACTCGCGTGCTCTCGCCCCCTCCTCCCCATGCTCTGCCATCGCTTGTCGCGTGAATGGGCGTGCCGCCACCCAAGCCCGCTGCACGAGGCGCACTAAGGCACAGGCCTCATCCAGTAGCCCCGCCCAGTCGCCTGCCTCAAACCGGGCGCAGCGCTCAAGGCCGACGCTGTCAACGGAGCGAAGGTTAGGGTGGGCCTGGCCGCGGGAGCTAATCCGCCGACCGCGCCAAAGCGGTATGTGTGGGGCTGAAGAAAAGGCGGGGTCCCCCAGCTGCTCCTCGAAAGAGGGCACTCGACATAGCAGCACTAGGAAGTGGAGGAGCATCCACCTGCTGCAGAGGGCTGCGGGAGGAAGGTCATGCTGAAGAACCCAGGAGTAGCAGCGCTGGAGGAGATGACCTACCCGGCGGCGGGCCTCCCCGTAAAGGTGCGCCAGCACCGATGGAGCCTGTACCATCCTCTCAAATCTGCCCCTCTCTATCTGTATCGCACCCCCCAGTCGCTCCCATGTGAAGCCCTCTAGGGCCTCCCATGCTGTGGTGATGTCTGGCGTCAAAAGTGCTGGTCTCTCCTCCTCGGGCGGCAGTAGGCCCTGCACCCCCTGTAGCACTAGCTCTTGTGTCACCAGGAGATCCTCCCCTCGTAGTGTGACTACCAACTCTGGGACACCCTGACACTGTCTACGGCATGGTGCTGGTAGGAACTGGCCCATCTTGGAGAGGAAGTCTGCCACACTGTTGAGTTCCCGACCCAACCGGTGCCACTGGATCAACCCAAGGCCTCGGGCAGCGGCACGTGCCTCATCACGTCGACGCCGGAGTCGCTCCAGTGTGACCCTGGCCATGCCCTGCATCTGGGTGATGACAAGTCGGGAATCCCCCACGACAACCAGACCCTGGAGATGCCGCTGGTGAGCCAAGGCCAAGCCTGCTGTCAAGGCCGCGTACTCGGCGTCGTTGTTAGTTGCTTCTCCTTCTAACCTAAGCCAGGTGGAGGAGGGAGGCATACCGTGTGGGTCAAAGAGCACCGCCCCCGCACCCCCCACTTGCTCTCCAGATACCTTCGCCGCCCCGTCAAAGAAGAGCCAGTGGAAGTGGTGGAGGGATGTAGGGGAAGAAGGACCTGGGAGTAGGGGAACATGAGGGACTGGGCACAGGGGGAGGAGCAACGGGCGAGGTGACGCGAGTAGAGGGGCTAGGGAGCACGGGGAGAGGCGAAGCATATCTAGGGCGTCATGGTCGAGGACCATGGCACCCGCTGTCACGGCTCCGGAGTCGGGGAGTGGCGGTGGGTGCCAGCGCGTGCGGACGTACTGTTGGGACACCGGCTGTGGGGCAGAAAGGGGGAAAAGGGAAGGGAAGGTAGGGGAGGAGGGGGTAACGGGGGGAGGGGAGGAGGGGGTAACGGGGGGCGGGGAGGAGGAGGGCGGAGGTGGGGGGGGGAGGGAGGATGGAAGGCGGTGGGGAGGCCGGAGGGGGTGGGCTGCCCACGCCCACCTGCGTAACTGGCTGGACCTCCGGCTGCTGCACNGCGTGCGGACGTACTGTTGGGACACCGGCTGTGGGGCAGAAAGGGGGAAAAGGGAAGGGAAGGTAGGGGAGGAGGGGGTAACGGGGGGAGGGGAGGAGGGGGTAACGGGGGGCGGGGAGGAGGAGGGCGGAGGTGGGGGGGGGAGGGAGGATGGAAGGCGGTGGGGAGGCCGGAGGGGGTGGGCTGCCCACGCCCACCTGCGTAACTGGCTGGACCTCCGGCTGCTGCACCTGCTGCTGCCCCTGTCGCTGTTGCTGCTGCCCCTGCTGCTGTTGCTGCCCGTGCCAAGGCAAGGCCAACTGCTGCTCGTGCTGCCGGTCCTCCTGCTGCTATTGCAGTCGCTACTACTGCTCCAGCTGCTGCTCCTGCTACTGCTCCTGCTGCTGCTGCTGCCCGTGCAAAGGCAAAGCCAGCACCTGTGGCACCGTCGGCCCTATCAAGGGTAGGCAAGCGGCCCCGGGCCGGCTGCTTGCCCCCTCTCCCCCCCTGAGAACTGCTCCTCCCACACAGGGTGTGTATCGAACCTCAATAGCGGATCAAAGCGCCCTATCCAGCCTGAGGGGGTCTCTGTAGGGGGGGCTCTCCGAGGCTAGACAGTCAGAAAGAACAGCAGCTCCCCATGCCGCTGCAGTGGCCGCTGATGTGTCTGCTACTGCTGATGCCACTGCCGTCGCTGCTCTAGCTGATGCAGCCACTGCTGCTGTCGCTGACGTTGGGTCTGCTGTTGGGGCCGGGGGGGGACCCAGCCTACCTGCTGCCACTACTGCTGTTACTGTCCCAGCGATGGTGATGACCCCTGCTGCTGCTGGTTCTGTTGCTGGTGCTGCTGCTGTGGAAAGACGCCGGGGTGTGGCGGGGGGCTCCGTATGGGGGGTAGACGATGACTCAACTCTTCCGGGTCATGGCCCAGACACTCGCCTAGACAGAACGCGAGCCGCCGCTCCTTCGGGCGGAGCCATGCCCGCCCGGTGAGGAGTTGTAGCTTCGCGTGCTGGGCGGCAAATTCGCGCAGCTCCCAGCGAACCTGGCCACCCCGCCCCCCTGGCCCCCCAGTCGGGGGGGCAGGGGGCTGGCGCCGGGCATCTGCGCCACCCGTGCCCACAGGAGGGGAGGCAAAGGGAGTCTACCGCTGTGTGAGGGGATGCAGCTGCGAAGGCGCGCCCCCAAGGAGCGAAGCAGTGGCAGGGGACGACGCGGGGGGCGGCAGGCCTAGAACGCTGCCTGGGATGGTGCCTGGAACGCTGCCTGGGGCGCTGCCCGGGGGCAGGCCCGAGGCCTCTGCCACGGTGGCCTCCCTGGGTGTAGATAGACGACGATCGAAGCTAGCCGGTCGAGCAGTGTCTGATGCTGCTGCTGCTGCCGCCGAAGGAGCTGTTGCTGCTGCTCCTCCACGCGACGTACAGCTGAGAGCACATCTGACAGAATGGGCCCGGATGGGGCCGGGCGCTCGGGCGGGGTCTGTTGCTGCTGCTGCTGTTGCCGATGGAGCTGCTGCTGCTGCTCCTCTATGGCGTTTTTGTGTTGATTTGCGACGAGGTGTTGATTTGTGATTAGGTGTTGATTTGCAACCACACGTCGATTTGCGACCAGACATAGATTTGCGACCAAGCACTGATTTTCAACCAGGTGTTGATTAACGACCACGTGTTGATTTGCGACGAGGTGTTGATTTGCGAAGAGGTGTTGATTTGTAAGGAGGTGTTCATTGGCGAACAAGTGTTGATTGGCGTTATGGTGTTGATTTGCGACCAAGTGTTAACTTACGACTTGGCGTTGATTTGAGAGTAGATGTTGATTTGCAACCCGAGGTTGATATCCAACGAGGCGTTGATTTGAGATAAGGCGTTGATTTGCAACCACGCATAGATTTACGACCATGCGTTGATTTCCGACCAGGCGTTGGTTGACAAGGAGTTGTTGCGTTGCGACGGGGTGTTCATCTACGGCCAGGTGTTACTTTTGGACCTGGCGTTAATGTGCAACAAGCTGTTGATGTTTATGCAACCAGGATTTGATTTGCAACCACGTGTTGATTTGCGACCCGGAGTAAATTT
This sequence comes from Penium margaritaceum, assembly GCA_023375785.1. Taxonomy (NCBI): domain Eukaryota; kingdom Viridiplantae; phylum Streptophyta; class Zygnematophyceae; order Desmidiales; family Peniaceae; genus Penium; species Penium margaritaceum. The sequence continues at coordinate 155,865 of SZWC01004115.1, forward strand.
GCCACCACGCGTTGATTTGCGACCAGATGTTGATTTGCAACAAGGTGTTGATTTGTGACAAGGTGCTCATTTGCGACCGACAGCGGACTTGCAACCAAGTGTTGACATGCGACCACGCATTGATTCGTGACAAGGCATCGATATGCGAGGATGCGTTGATTTGCGATCAGGTGTAGATTTGCAACCAAGCGTTGATTTCAGACCAGACGTTGATTGTCTACCATGCGTTGATGTGTGTCGAGACATTGATGTGCGATAAGGCGTTGGTTTGCAAACAGGCGTTCACTTGTGACGAGGCCTCGATTTGTGACCAAGCCTTTTTTTGTGACAAGGCGTTGATTTGCTACCAGGTGTCGATTGGCGACCAGGACCTGATTTGTAACCAGGTGTTGATTTGCGAACAGGTGTGGATTTGCGACCACGTGTGGATGTGCAACCACGTGTTGATTTGCGACAAGGTGTGGATTTGCGACCACATGTGGATGTGCAACCATGTGTTGATTCGCGATCAGGTGCTCATTTTCGACCTGGTGTTTATTGGCCACCACGCACTGATTCTTTACTAGATGTTGATTTGCGACTGGGCGTTGATTTGCGACCGGGCGTTGATTTGCGACCGGGCGTTGATTTGCAACGAGGTATTGCTTTACATCTCGGTGCTCCTTTGCAACAAGGTGTTGCGTTTTGACGAAGTATTGTGCAACCAGATGTTGATTGGCCACCAGGTGTTGATTGGCCACCAGGTGTTGATTGGCCACCAGGTGTTGATGGGCCACCAGGTGTTGATTGGCCAGCAGGTGTAGATTTGCGACGAGGTGATGATTTACAACCCGATCGTGATTCACCACATGGCGATGATTTGCAACCAGATGTTGATTTGCGACCAGGTGTTGATTTGCGTCAAGGTGTTGATTTGTGACCAGGTGTTGATTGACTACTAGGCGATGATTTGCGACTGGGGGTTGATTTGCGACGAGGTGTGAATGGCAATCAAGCGTCGACCTTCGACCACGTGTTAATTTGCGACCACGTGTTGATTTGAGACCGGGTGTTGATTTGTAACCAAGTGTTCATTTGCAACAAGGTGTTGATTTGTGACCACGTGTTGATGTGCGACGAGTTGTTGATTTTCGACGATGTATTCATTTGCGACTTGGTGTTTATTTGCAACCAGGTGTCGATTTGCGACCTAGAGTTGATTTGGGAGTAGGTGTTGAATAGCGACTACGTGCTCATTCGCGACGAGATGTTGATTTGTGACAAGGTTGATTTGCGACAACGTGTTGATATGCGACCAGGTGTTGATCTGCATCCACGCATTGAATTTTGACAAGGCATCGATATGAGACCAGGCGTTGATTCGAGAGCAAGGGTTGATTTGTGACCTGGCATTAATCTGAGACCAAGAGTTGAGTGTCTGCCATGGGTTGATGTGCGACCAGACGTTGATTTGTCAAGGTGGTGATTTGCAACCAGCCTTTGCTTTGCGACCAGGCGTTGATTTGCGACCCGGTGTTGATTTGGGACCAGGTGTTCATTGGCGACTAGGTGTTTATTGGCAACCACGTGTTGATTGACGTTCTACTGTTGATTTGCGACCAGACATTGATTTGCGACCAGACATTGATTTGCGACCAGACATTGATTTGCGACCACGCCTTGATTTGCGACTAGGTGTTGATTTGCGACCAGACAATGATTTACGACGAGGTGTGAACTGCGACCAGGTGTTGATTTGGGTTCAAGTGTTCATGGGCAACCAGGTGTTTATTTGCGACGAGGCATTCATTTGCCACGAGGCGTTTGATTGCGACCAGATGTTCATTTGCAACCAGACGTTCATTTGCATCAAGACGTTGATGTACGACAAGGCGTTGATTCGTGACCATGCGTTGATTTGCAACTTGGAGTTGTTTGCGACCAGGCATTAATTTGCGAGCCGACATTGCAGTGTTGACTTGGCAGGGTCGAGGTCAACCGTAGAGTCGAAGGGTAGACTCTACGTACCTCGGCCCGTACGTAGAGTCGAAGGATCGATGGCGGAAAAGTTTTCAAAACTTCCTGAAACTTCAGGGGTGGGATCCCCTTCGTGAGTACTCTTCAAAAATGATGTTAAAATCGGAATCCATGTTTGTAATTTATTCAAGTGGGTCTTGGAACACGGGTGCACTAACTCTTCTGTCCAGGTGACCACCTCCCCCCAAGCTTGACCAGACATAAAAAATATAATAATAGTAAAAAATAAAAAAAAATAATAAAAAAACCTGGCAAGACCTGTGCAGTTGCGGCCGCAGGCAAACAGTCGACTGCGCGTCCATTGACGCGCAGGGCTGCCCGCACGTCATTTGACGCGCAGGCAACCCTGCACGTCAGTTGACGTGCAGGCTCCCTCGCAAATGTCGGTTCGCATAGCAAACCGACACTTGCGAGGGTTGGCGCAGTCAACTGACGCGCTTTTTTACTGCGCGTCAGTTGATGCGCATGACCCCCGTTCCGCCGTCCATCTCCCCCCTGCCACGCCCTCCACTTCCCGTCGTCCAGCCGTCTGCCTCCCCTCACTCCCCCCCCGTCGTCTCGCCGTCCCCTTCCCCCCTTCCCCCCTTCCTCCCGACGTTCCGCCGTCAGCCTCCGCTACTGATTCTTGCTGCGGGATGGCCAGCAGATGCAGCAGCAGCAGCAGCAGTAATGGCAGCGGACGCAGCAGCAGCAGCAGCATCAGCAGCAGCAGCATCAGCAGCAGCAGCAGCAGCTGCTCCTACGTTCGCGATGGGTACGATGGGTCAAAAAAAAAAAGACACTGGCGGCAGCCGCCGGCGGCTGCACGGCACCACTGACTTCACCGCGGTCCGCCGCGGTGAGGTCGACTCGATCGTTAAGGTCGGAGTCGTGACCCAGGGTTGAGGATCGACCCTGCGACCTCGACCTTTTGACCAAAAGTCAAAGGTCGAGGGCAACACTTCGACATTGATGTGCCACAAGCCGATTGTTTGCGACGAGGTGTTGATTTGCAGCCAGGCGTTGACTAGCGATGATGCTCTGATTGGCGACCAGGTGTTCTTTGGCGACCACACATTGATTTGTGACCAGACATTGATTTGTGACCAGACATTGATTTGCGACCAGACATTGATTTGCGACCAGACATTGATTTGCGACCAGACATTGATTTGCGACCAGCAGTGTTTGAGTTGACGTCCAACGTCTGCGGTAGAGGTCGGCGTCGGCGCGTCTATAGCGTCGACGCCAATTTCAACCTCTGGGTGGAAGTGCACGTGCGCACTGCCACCCAGACTCCGCGGGCTTGGAGGTGGGGGGGGGGGGGGGNTCGCGACCCAGGGTTGAGGATCGACCCTGCGACCTTGACCTTTTGACCAAAAGTCAAAGGTCGAGGGCAACACTGCGACATTGATGTGCCACAAGCCGATTGTTTGCGACGAGGTATTGATTTGCAGCCAGGCGTTGACTAGCGATGATGCTCTGATTGGCGACCAGGTGTTCTTTGGCGACCACGTGTTGATTTGCGACCAGACATTGATTTGCGACCAGCAGTGTTTGAGTCGACGTCCAACGTCTGCGGTAGAGGTCGGCGTCGGCGCGTCGATAGCGTCGACGCCAACTTCGACCTCTGGGACGGACTGGAGTGACGCGCAGCAACTGACGCGCAGTCCAGTAGAGACTGCGCATCAGTTGACGGCGTCAATACTCGCACCTGCCAGTTCGCACTACGAACTGGCAGGTTGGAGAGAGGTTGCGCGTACGCTGACGAGCAGGGCTGCCTGCGCGTCAATTGACGCGCAGGCAACCCCACGCGTCAGCGGTTAGGTTTTTTTTTTTACCTGCAGACGTGGTTGACCGATTATTGTTTGTGCCCGTACGTCCAGCACCTTGCCTGGTAATTTTTCTTTTCTAGTCCAACTTGTGGGTGGAGGGACAACTCAACCAGACAAGTGGGTGCGTGAACCCGGAATCTGAAGGCTGGAAAAATGGTTTACTAGCATGCCTACATGCATTTACAAAACAATGGCACCCATTTTCAGGTCCTTACCTATCTTTCTTTTCTTTTTCTTTTCTTTTTTTTTTAATTTGTTTTCCTTCAATCCTGTCAGCAGAGAGATAGATTAGGGACTGGTGCCAGCCCGAGCACCAAGGGCAGAAGCATAGGTAGTTGCCCGCTACAAGGCCAGTCATGCTGGCAAGGGGAGTACAACTGTCGACCCCCGGTCCCCAGTTGAATTGAAGGGAAGAGTGATATCCACTGCGCCAACAGTGGATATCACTTATCATTTTGAACATTTTTGGTGACCCGACCCTTCCCGACTCTCCGACCTCTCGGATTCCCCAAAGGTAGATGCATCGACTCCGACTCCGACCCTCTTCTGACATCACTGGGGACCAGACATTGATTTGCGACCACTCGATGATTTGCGACCATGCATTGATTTACGACGAGGCGTTTGCAATCAGGTGTTGATTTGCGCGCTTACATTGGTGCTAGGGTGGGGGTATCGCGATATCGATATGGATATCGATATCGATATCGATATCGAGAATATCGATATCGATATCGATATCGAGAATATCGATATCGATATCGATTTTTTATGTATCGATATCGACCCCCGGGGGGGTGGTATCGATATCGATATCGACATCAAAATATCGAAATATCGAGTCGATATTTCGATATCGATATCAATATCGATATTCTGATGTGTACATTACTGAAATAGCAGTCAAACAGCCAAAACAAAAAAAAACAGCAGGTTTCATTTGCAATGAAGGAAACCGGCATAACCACCACCACAAAGAAACATAGAGCATGGAGGGAGGGGAGAGGAGGGAGGGAGGAGGA
>SZWC01004116.1:36637-86440 GCA_023375785.1 Penium margaritaceum
AAGCACATTGACGTGCGTTATCACTACGCACGGGACATGGTCGAGAAGGGGCAGGTGGTGCTGCAGCACTGCAGCACGCACAGCATGCTTGCGGATTGCTTGACCAAAGCGCAACCTGCAGACCGGCACGCGATGAGCGTGGCCGGACTTGGGATGACCAGCTATGATGGGCTGGAGGGCGCAGCGGAAGATGAGTGAGAGCAAGCAGGAGCAGCGGGCATGGAAGGTACAAGGGGGAGAATGTTGAAAAATTGCCCCTCCGCATGCCCAAGTGCGGCGCCGGGAGGCGCTGACGAGCCGCCAGAAAATGGAAACTCCGCTCCGGCGGATCTGGCGACTCGACATTTGCTCGGATCCTAAAATGGAGGATTTCCCCTGAAAGTTGACGAGTTGCTGAATCCGGTGGAAGGTTTTTCGCTGGAATCAGACAAGTATCGAGGGAGATATGGCTTTCCAAAGTTGGGGTATGCGCAGCGGCTCTGGCAGCCGGCTACGACTCGAAATCCGGTCGATAATCGACCGGACCGAGTAACAAATATACCATGTGGAGAAAATGCTCCGATAGTCCTGCCGAGGCGTCCGGTGGATGATCCACCTGATCCGGCGGATCATCCACCGGATCCAGTAGTGCAGGTTGTTACTGAGGGACTTGGCCAAAAATCCTGGCTCGACGTCCGGAACTCAGTAGTACGTTTTGTTACTCAGGGACTTAGTCAAAATTCTGACTGCAGGTCCGCGGACAGGTTTCGAACCTCGTCACACCCCATCACCAAACATGACCCAAACGTGGGTAGGGTGCGTGAAAAACAGTGCAGGGGACCCATACACCATGTGAAATGGGACATGCGCCTTGGGAAAGGCGCTTCGCACGTGAATGAAGGCGCCACGGCGAGTGGCGGCATCAGGCTTCTGTGGTGGGTGAGACCTGCGCTGCGGCAAGCATAACTTGAGCTACGCTTGGCCGAATTGCGCGCGGTTTGGTGCGTTGGAAAGCTCATGACTAGCCCTATAAGTGTTGTGATCATGTCTATGTTCAAAAACTAACGCAAAATGATGTTATTCCCTTCGCAAACGGACTGTCTCTAAATTCCTGCTCACATAGCGTGAGGCGACCAGAAAGCTCACGCTCAGTCTCAGATTCGCCCAAAACAGTAGACGTGAATCACTAGAGGCGATCAGAAAAACGTCGGGACCGCACCACGCGGATCACATCCTGACAAAAATATGTGACAGGTGCCTGGAACAGCCGCGGAATGAAAAAGGGGCGCGCAGCGGACCGAAGAAGTGCAGGCGGTGTCGCCGAGAAGCCGAATATCAGCAGGGAACACGGAAGCCACTGTGAGCGAGCCCGGGAAACGTGGAGCAGGCCAAAGAAAGGTGGAGCAATCCAGAGAAAGGTGGAGCAAGCCAGAGAAGGTGGAGCAAGCCAGAGATTGGTGGAGCAAGCCAGAAAAAGGTGGAGCAAGCCAATAAAGGTGGAGCAAGTCAAGAAAAGGTAGAGAAATCCAGAGAACTGTGGAGCAAGCCAGAGAAAGTGGAGCAAGCCAGAGTAAGTTGGCACAAGCTAGAGAACGATGGAGCAGGCCAGAGAAAGCTGGAGCAAGCCAGGGAAAGGTGGAGCAAGCCAGAGAAAGCTAGAGCAAGCCAGAGAACGGTGAAGCAAGCATGAAACAGTGGAGCAAGCCAGAGAACAGTGGAGCAAGTTAGAGAAAGGTAGAGCAAGCCAGGGAAAGGTGGAGCAAGCCAAGGGAAGGTGGAGCAAGATAGGTAACGGTGGAGCAAGCCAGAAAACGGTGGAGCAAGCCAGGGAAGGATGGAGCAAGCGAGAGAAAGGTGGAACAAGCCAGAGAAAGGTGGAGCAAACCAGAGAAAGGTGCAGCAAGCCAGAGAAAGGTGGAGCAAGCCAGGAAAAGGTGGAGTCAGCTACAGAAAAGTGGAGCAAGCTAGAGAAAGGTGGAGCAAGCCAGAGAAAGGTGGAGCAATTCAAGGAAAGGTGCAGCAAGCCAGAGAAAGGTGCAGCAAGCCAGAGAACGGTGGAGCAAGCCAGGGAATGGTAGAGAAATCTATAGAAAGGTGGAGCAATCCAGGGAAAGGTGGAGCAATCCAGAGAAGGATGGAGCAAGCCAGAGAAATGTGGAGCAAGCCTGGGATAGGTGGAGCAAGCCAAAGAAAGGTGGAGCAGGCCAGAGAAAGGTGGAGCAATTCATGAAAAGGTGGAGTAAGCCAAAGAAAGGTGGAGCAAGTCAGAGAATTCTGGATTAAGCCAAAGAATGACAGAGCTAGCAAGACAATGATAGAGCAAGCCAGAGAAAGGTGGAGCAAGCCAGAGAAAAGTGGAGCAAGCCAGTGAATTACGGAGCAAGCCAAAGAACAGTGGAGAAAGCGAGAGAAAGATGGAGCAATCCATAGAAAGGTGGAGCAAGCCAGGGAAAGGTCGAGCAAGCCAGAGAAAGGTGGAGAAAGCCAGAGAAAGGTGGAGCAAGCCAGAGAAAGCTGGAGCAATCCAGGGAAACGTGGAGCAAACTTGAGAAAGGTGGAGCAAGCCAGAGAACGGTGGAGCAAGCAAGAGAATGGTGGAGCAAGCCAGAGAAAGTTGGAGCAAGCCAGGGAAACGTGGAGCAAGCCAGAGAAAGGTGGAGCAAACCCGGGAAGCATGGAGCAAGCCAGCGAAAGGTGGAGTAAGCCAGAGAAAGGTAGAGCAAGCCAGGGAAAGGTGGAGCAAGCCAAAGAAAAGTGGAGCAAGACGTAGAACGGTGGAGCAAGCCAGAGAACAGTGGAGCAAGTCAGAGTACGAAGGAGCAAGCCAAAGAAAGGTGGAGCAGGCCGGAGAAAGGTGGAGCAGGCCAGAGAAAGGTGGAGCAAGCCAGAGAACGGTGAAGCAGGTGAGAGAAAGGGTAAGTTGGCCAGAGAAGAGTGGAGCAAGCCAGAGAACGGTGGAGCAAGTCAGAGGACGGTGGAGCAAGCCAGAGAACGGTGGAGCAAGCCAGAGAATGGTCAAGCAGACCAGAGAAAGGTGGAGCAGGTTGGAGGAAGGTGGAACAGGCCAGCAAAAGGTGGAGCAGGCCAGAGAAAGTGGGAGCAAGCTAGAGAGAGGTGGAGCAAGCCAGAGACTGGTGGAGCAAGCCAGAGTTTTTGGAGCAAGCCAGAGAACGGTGGAGCAAGCCGGAGAACAAAGGAGCAAGCCAGAGAATGGTGGATCAAGCCAGAGAAAGCAGGAGCAAGCCAGAGAACGGTGGAGCAAGCCAGAGAATGGTGAAGCAGACCAGAGAAAGGTGGAGCAGGTTGGAGGAAGGTGGAACAGGCCAGCAAAAGGTGGAGCAGGCCAGAGAAAGTGGGAGCAAGCTAGAGAGAGGTGGAGCAAGCCAGAGACTGGTGGAGCAAGCCAGAGTTTTTGGAGCAAGCCAGAGAACGGTGGAGCAAGCCGGAGAACAAAGGAGCAAGCCAGAGAATGGTGGATCAAGCCAGAGAAAGCAGGAGCAAGCCAGAGAAAGGTGGAGCAGGCGAGAGAACGGTGGAGCAAGCCAGAGAAAGGTGCAGCATGCCAGCGAGAGGTGAAGCAAGCCAGAGTAAGGTGGACCAAGCCAGAAAATGGTGGAGCAAGCCAGAGAAAGGTGGAGCAAGCCAGAGAACAGTGGAGTAGGCCAGAGATAGGTGGAGCAAACTAGAGAAAAGTGGAGCAAGCCAGAGAAAGGTGGAGCAAGCCAGAGAAAGGTAGAGCAAGCCAGAAAAATGTGGAGCAAGCCAGGGAAAGGAGGAGCAAGCCAGATAAAGGTCGAGCAAGCCAGAAAAAGATGGAGCCAGCCAGAGAGAGGTGGAGCAAGCCAGAGAAAGGTGCAGCAATCCATGGAAAGGTGGAGCAAGCCAGAGAAAGTTGGAGCAAGCCAGAGAACGGTGGAGCAAGCCAGAAAAAGATGGAGCCAGCCAGAGAGAGGTGGAGCAAGCCAGAGAAAGGTGCAGCAATCCATGGAAAGGTGGAGCAAGCCAGAGAAAGTTGGAGCAAGCCAGAGAACGGTGGAGCAAGCCAGCGAAAGGTGGAGCGAGCAATATCACGGTGGAGCAAGCCCGGGAAAGGTGGAGCAAGCTAGAGAAAGGTGGAGCAAGCCAGGGAAAGGTGGAGCAATGCAGAGAAAGGTGGAGCAAGCCAGAGAAAGGTGGAGCAAGCCAAATAATGGTGGAGCAAGCCAGAGAACAATGGAGCAAGCCAGAGAAAGGTACAGCAAGCCAGAGAAAGGTAAAGCAAGCCAGAGAAGGTGGAGCAAGACAGAAAACAGTGGAGCATGCCAGAGAACGGTGGAGCAAACCAGAAAACAGTGGAGCAGGCCAGAGAACAGTGGAGCAGCCATGTAAAGGTGGAGCAATCCAGGGAAAGGTGGAGCACTTTAGATAAAGGTAAAGCAAGCCAGGGAAAGGTGGAGCAAGCCAGAGAAAGGTGGAGCAAGCCAAAGAAAGGTGGTGCAAGCCAGAGAAATGTGGAGCAAGCCAGAGAATGGTGGAGCAAGCGAGAGAAAGTTGGATCAAGCCAGAGAAAGGTGGAGCAAGCCACAGAAAAATGGAGCTAGCTAGGAAAAAGTGGAGCAAGCTAGAGAAAGGTGCGTCAAGCCAGAGAATGGTGGATCAAGTGAAAGAAAGGTGGAGCAAGCCAGATAATGGTGGATCAAGCCAGGGAAAGGTTGAGCAAGCCAGAGAAAGGTGGAACAAGCCAGGGAAAGGTGGAGCAAGCGAGAGAAAGGTGGAGCAAGCCAGAGAAAGGTGGAGAAGCTACTATTGACGATGTAGCTAGGGCTGGCCAGTGCAGTTGACAAGGTGAGAAACGGGTGGTGCTGGTGTTGCATTTGGTGGTGTTGTTTGTGGTGGTTCTCAGTTTCTGTAGGTTTCTATGCTGTTGCTTGAAAATTTCGTATGTTTCTTTTCTTCTTTTCCATGTGCTTGTGGTATTACAGCTCGAGAAGTTCGTGAAGAAGTGTAGCATCTTCCATGTGGTTGCGACTGTGATCGATCCACGGTTCTGGTTCCGATTCTTCGACCGGGTGCAGAAGGTGAAACAAGCCAGGGGGTGGTGATGGCGGTGGTGGTAGTGGTGGTGGTGGTGATGGTGATGGTGGTGGTGGCGGTGGTTCTCTGCATTCAAAATGAAATTTCACCATCCTCATGGGAACAAACTTGTTTTTCTTTTTTTCCCATCATGTGTTTTATGCAGCTGCTGGGAATCGAGTCAAAAGTGGAGCTCGAGGTCAAGGTGCTTGATTTTTTCAGGCCCTACTTTACCAAGGTGTCAGACATTATCCTGGAAATCGCTTCAACGGGTGCAGCCACTGAGAAAATAAAGAGTGAAAATGCAGGCTCATCTCCGCAGTCATACGACCAACATCCGAACGGTCTCATGACCGACAAACGTGCGGGCCTCGCCAAGACCAAACCAACGGATTCGTGCAACAACCGACCAGGCAAAATGCACCTGCGAAGATTGTGCCTGCGCACGTCACTCCTCTATGCATCCGGCTAGCAAAGCCGAATCGTGGTCTTGAGGCTCTCCCCCTCTCTCACTCGCCCGAGTCGCCACCTCCCTTCTATGCCCGCTCGACGAAGCGCGACAAGTTAGAACTTTCCTTGTTGTATTGCTTGTATTCTAGTCTATAAAAAATCCATTGGATTCCTCTTTAGGCTCGCCCTCTGGGTTGCCTCCAGTCCCTCTGCCTTCACTCGCCTCTCAAGCGCCCGTGCCCTCGTACTGCGCCCACTCTTTCTTGTCAACGTCACTTGTACGTCAGCAACGCCCGCACCTTCAAGGAAGCTTCCATCCTTCCCACGAAAGTGCTACGTCCACTCTTTTAAACAAGTTCTCAGTGCTCGCATCTTCGATGCTACACCCACGCTTTATTTCCATCCTTTCCATCTGCTTCCGCTTCCGTTTCGCCGATACCGCTTTGCTTCTGCTCGTGCTTCTGTCCTACATCAAAACGCTCGTCCCTGTGACCGCGTCCACTCAACATCAGTACCAGCAATCTCTTGACATGGTATCAGAGCCCAAGTGACACACCTGGCTCTTTTTGTGCTCGCCACTCGGCCGCACCAACTTCATGTTCAATCAAATCTCTCCACCTCGAAGAGCCATGGTCGCCAGGAGAACCGCGGTGGCGGCGCGTCTTCTGATTAAGGTGTTGTGGCAGCACCATTCTACTTCCTATTGGTTATTGCACTTACGTGGTTTTGTCCCTGCGCCCTCTCTTCCTCATCAGCAGCAGCTTCCGCTCCTCTGCCATCTCCGTTGTGCATGCATGTGGTTTTGCCCCTGCGCCCTTTCCTCCTCATCAGTATCAGCCGCGTCGACTTTGTCTCGTGCCGCCATCTCGCGCCGCTATCTCCAATCAGCTGCCACATCATCATTAACCTCATCATGGCCTCCACCCTCACTCTGCCTGGTCTCCCCAAACTCATTGTGAAGCCGGATGGGACCAGCAACTACAAGATGTGGAGCTACTCGGTGTCTCTCTTCTTTAGGACGCAGAAGGTTGAGGGAGTCACCCTCAGCCATCTGATCACCAACACTGACACCGGGATAGAGCCACTTGATGCCGCAGTCTCCGCCTCAACCGCCACCACTGCGATCGCCTCCGGAGGAGACCCCTCGGGGGAAACCGTGTCCAATCCTTCTCAGATTGCCTCCTCAGCCTCCGTTCCCACTGTCACTGCGTCCAGTATCAGCCACGCCTCTTGGGAATTCGCCAACAGCACCGCCCTCATGACCATCATGACCACCTCCTCTCTTGAGTTGCACGAAGACATCCGCACCCTTGGCTCCAAGACCCATGAAGTCTGGAAAGCACTTGAAGATCGTTTCAGCAACAACACCTCCACCGCCTGCGGCATCAAAATCATATCACTCTTCTTAGTGCCTTTCGCTGCTCACACCAACATGGGCAGCTACATCGCCGCTGTCACCACCATCGCCCGCGACCTCAAAGAAATGAAAATTGACCTTCCGCCTGCTGTCGTCTGCACCGGCATCATCTCCGGCCTCCCTGATGAGTATGCCATCATCCGTCAAATCCTGCTGCAGCTGCCTGTCGATCAGCTAACCATCACCGTCATCAGCCCCAAACTCATGGCAGCAGAACAAGACTACGTTGCCAAGCAAGCCGGCGAGACCTCCATCGCCACCAACTCCTTTGAGACAATGGTCGCCAATGCTGACTACCGCATGATCAATCCCTTCCCTGCATGCTCCTATACCATCCGCCACGGGCCTCTCAAAGGAACCAAGTGTGGTCGCCGCAACCACCTGCCGCATGTCTGCGATCATCGTGCTACTCATGAGTGGCTGGACCAGAACCCCGGCAAGTCCTACGGCGAGCAACCCAACTGGGCGGAAGAACGCCGCCAGCGCTACTACAACCGGATGGGAGGCTCAAGCTGGTGTTCAACCCCAGCCAACAACGTGGAAGGACCACCTTCCCCTACCATCCCCGCTGCTATGAACCCTGCTCCTAACAATGCTGCTATGTTAGGAGTAGTGGAGCCTGTGTCTGAGATTGGATCTGAGGAGTATGGTCTTGAGATGTACACCGTGTCCTCCTCTCCTCCTCTCTCCTTTCACACCTCTCTCTGTAGCTTTGACTCTCTGCACATCGCGCTCATTCAACCTCCATCCTCATACTCTACTTCTTTCCACAGTCACTTCCTCTTCATCCATGACCAATTCTCACAGCACTGCACTGTACTCTCCCTTCGCACAATGACTGGTGCAGTTCCTGCCCTACGAGACTGGCTTCGACAGCAGACTAAGCACTTTGACAGACCGCCTTGCCTCATCCTCTGCAACACTGCCCATGCACCTCTTCACACCTTTCTCACGGAATACTGTCTGCACCACGGAACATTGCTCACCATAGCTCCTGCTCACAGCAAAAGGCTTGTCAACCGCCTACTAAAGGAAGCAGATCGCTTCATGCAGACGCATCACATGACCTCTCAGATCTAGACCGCCTCCCTTCGCAGAGTTGTCACCGCTCACAATCTGCGCAAGCCCAAGTACGGCCTGAGTCCAAGGACAATATGGGTATGTGATCGGAATCGCTCTGCCTCCTACTGCAAACCTGAACCGACCCACAGCATACCCACTGCACCTGTCTCCGCCCTCCTGAAAACCTGTGCATTTCCCTCTACCGACACTCCTCCCCCCACAGCACTCACTGCCTCTACTCAGACACTACTGCACCGGCCAGGTTTTCTCTCTTCCCTCTACAACCTGGTGCTGAAGCGTCCACCTCCTCCAAAACCTCCCAAGCTCCCTCTATGTTGTGCCCCTACAGAAGCAAGACTCCCAGGCCTACCTTTCAAGGCTTGCACCCCTCTCCTGATCTAAGGGGGGTGTCAGACATTATCCTGGAGATCGCTTCAAGGGGTGCAGCCACTGAGAAAATAAAGAGCGACAATGCAGGCTCATCTCCGCAGTCCTACGACCAACATCCAAACAGTCTCATGACCGACAAACGTGCGAGCCTCGCCAAGACCAAACCAACGGATTCGTGCAACAAAGGTCCAGGCAAAACGCACCTGCGAAGATCATGCCTGCGCATGTCACTCCTCTATGCGTATGGCTAGTAAAGCCGAATCGTGGTCTCAAGGCGCTCCCCCTCTCTCACTCGCCCGAGTCGCCACCTCCCTTCTATTCCTGCTCGACGAAGAGCACTAGGTTATAACTTTCCTATTTGTATTGCTTGTATTCTAGTCTATAATCAATCCATTGGATTCCTCTTCAGGCTCGCCCTCTGGGCCGCCTCCAATCCCTCTACCTTCACTCGCCTCTCAAGCGCCCGTGCTCTCGGACTGCGCCCACTCTTTCTTGTCAACATCACTTTTACGTCAGCAACGACTGCACCTTCAAGGAAGCTTCCATCCTTCCCACAAAACTGCTGCATCCACTCTTCTAAACAAGTTCACAGTGTTCGCACCTTTGGTGCTGCGCCCACGCTTTGTTTCCTTCCTTTCCATCCGCTTCCGCTTTCGTTTCGCCGATACCGTTCTACTTCTGCTCGTGCTTCTGTCCTACATCAAAACGCTCGTCCCTATGACCGCGTCCACTCAACATCAGTACGAGCAATCTTCTGACACAAGGTACACGACAAACAGAGGGTTGCGGCTGCAGCAGCAGAGGCAGCTGCCATTGTACAGGCAAGAGAGGTAGTAGGAGCAGATGCTGACAATGACAACGGCATGATGGTAATGTCTACCAACTATTGAAATAGTATGCACCTTGTCCACTGCCTAGCTGGCTAGCTACACATATAGACAAGGCATGCAGCAGGTGGTGCGAATGGGAGAGTAGCTGCAGAGGATGACGCAGCATCTGACATGGACGCAGATACCGAGGCGTCCGTGGCTTCCGAGTTTGACCTGGAGTCTGACGACTCTTCATAAGACAACGACGACGACGACGACGACGACAAACCACCACCTGTCTAAGCACCAGTACCAAAGAAAGAAGCCGCACCAGCACTCCGGCGCAATTTGCGACCAAAGAAAGCACCTTTGCGGTATGAGGATGATTGGACTGGCCTTAGCTGGTCGTGCATGGCTCAGGGAGAGCCATCCACCGTGGCGGAGACGATGAATGGCCCAGATGCGGCCAAGTGGAAGGAGGCAATGGACAGCGAGCTCGCATCCATTGCCAAGAACTGCACGTGGGTGCTAGTGGATAGACCTGACAAGGCCCACGTGGTGGGATCCAAGTGGGTCCTCCGAGTGAAGAAGAAGCAAGACGGCAGCATTGACAAGTTTAAGGCAAGGGTAGTGGCTAAGGGGTTCTCTCAACGCCCAGGCTCCGAGTACAATGAGACGTTCGCCCCCGTTGTGACCTTTGCCTCCAACCGCTCTCTCCTTGGCATTGCAGCCGCAAAGAACCTGGAGATACACTAGATGGACGTCAGGACAGCTTTCCTTTATGGGAAGCTTGACAAGGAAGTGCCGATGGAGGTGCCCGAAGGAGTCGAAGCTCCCAAGGGCAAGGTGTGCAAGTTGGTAAAAGTGCTCTACAGGCTAAAACAGGCCCCAAGGATGTGGTAGAGAGAGATGGACGGTTTCATGACTGGTCTCTCTTTCGCACATTGCCAAAATGACCCAAGCATGTACGTGCACGATGATCGGAGAGGGCTGATGCTAGTTGCGCTATATGTGGATGATCTGATCATCTGCTTGTCTTTGGTCGAGCTCCTAGATGAGCTGAAGTCTGACCTCAGCAAAAGGTTCAAGATGAAGGACATGGGTCCTCTCGAGTACTACCTCGGGATTGCCATCCACTACAACCGAGTAGCAGGCACCATCGAACTCAACCAAACCAAATACATCGGTGAGGTACTGAAGTGCTACCACATGGAAGACTGCAAACCTGTCAGCACCCCAATGACGACCGATACAAAGCTGAAGGCCTCCATGTCGCCATGCAACAAAGCAGAACAAAGGGAGATGCANGTCTTCGGTCGAGCTGCTGGATGAGCTGAAGTCTGACCTCAGCAAAAGGTTCAAGATGAAGGACATGGGTCCTCTCGAGTACTACCTCGGGATTGCCATCCACTACAACCGAGTAGCAGGCACCATCGAACTCAACCAAACCAAATACATCGGTGAGGTACTGAAGTGCTACCACATGGAAGACTGCAAACCTGTCAGCACCCCAATGACGACCGATACAAAGCTGAAGGCCTCCATGTCGCCATGCAACAAAGCAGAACAAAGGGAGATGCAAGACATCCCCTACCAGTCTGCCGTGGGTAGCATCATGTACGCCATGGTAGGGACTCGTCTGGACATCTGCTATGCTGCGGGACAAGTGAGTAGACTCATGGCCAACCCTGGGCCACAACATTGGCAGGCAGTCAAGCGCATCTTACGCTACCTGTAGAAGACACAACACATGGGCCTCGTCCTTGGAGGCCAATAAGGAATGGACCCCCTTCGCCTGAAGTGTTACACCGATGCTGACTAGGGAGGAAATCTCGACGACAGGAAATCCACCTCTGGATACGTGTGCATCTTGAATGGTGCTGCCATCTCATGGGCCAGCAGGAAGCAAGATTGTGTTTCCGTGTCCACGGCTGAGGTAGAGTACGTTGCTCTGTCTGAGTTGTGCAAGGAGACTCAATGGTTGCGCAACCTGCTTGGCAAAATGACAGTGCCACAGAAGGATGCCACGGTCGTACACGTGGACAACATGAGCGCCATCTTGATGGCTGAAGACGATATCATCTCCCGGTGAACGAAGCACATTGACATACGTTACCACTTCTCACGTGACCTGGTCATGAAGAACATGGTGGACTTACAGCACTGCGGAACAAAGAGCATGCTTGCTGACTGCATGACCAAGCCGCTGGAGAGCAACTTGCACTATGCAGGCATTCGTGGATTCGGCATGAGGAGTGCGGCAGAGGAAGAGTGAGTCCCAAGGCATTGATGGAGCCCAGTAAGCGACAGATGGACAGAGGTGCAAGGGAGATATTTTTTGAAATAGTATGCACCTTGTCCACTACCTAGCTGGCTAGCTACACATACAGACAAGGCATGCACTGCTCTATGGAGTATGTCCCCTTGGTCTGTTCTGAGATGGGCCAGGAATGCATTGCCCATAATGGGTATGTCCCCTGTGGCTCATCATAGGAACCATACCTTTTTGGCTTGGTTGAATAGGCACCGGAGTCTCAAACGAGAGGTTGCGGGTTCAATCCTCGCGACGGCCGCAATTTTCATTGTGGCCAAAACTGGGACAGGAAGCTTCTAGGAAGCTTACTAGAGCCTGCCTTGGTGGTCTAAGGACGCGCCAAATAGGACTGTAGGTTGAGGTTGGCTCCAGTGGAGCCACTACAAGCAGAAGCTTTAGCAAAGCTCTGCAAGTATAAAAGCATGTACATTGCATGCATCCATTTACATT
Source organism: Penium margaritaceum (assembly GCA_023375785.1). Classification (NCBI taxonomy): domain Eukaryota; kingdom Viridiplantae; phylum Streptophyta; class Zygnematophyceae; order Desmidiales; family Peniaceae; genus Penium; species Penium margaritaceum. The sequence goes on from SZWC01004116.1 coordinate 48,561, forward strand.
TCTTACCTTTGAGACTCCTCACAGAGTGTCCAACCAAAGGTAGACACTGAAGACCAACATGCGGACTTCGTGAGGTTGCAAACCAAACGAACCTAAAGTGTGGATCCCTCATTCGAGGGTGATATGTTATCTTGCTCGCAATACCAAGAGCGGTTGGCGGCATCCCATGTCGGGACCCATTTTCTAGACCGTTGCTATCCAGCGCATTGACACCAACATGCCCGCAATAACAGTAGTTGCAAGCAGCAGCAGTCGACAGCAGCGGTCGCAAAGAAGGGGCGTGGGTGTCAGACGAATGTGAGAGCTAAGACAGCAACAGCAAAAGCAGGCAAAAGCAACAGAACATGCCCGAGTACGTCAGAAAAGTGACAGAAGCGAGAGCGGTTCCGAGAAGTAAGTCACCGACCTTGCACAGAGGTGAGGCACTGAAAATGCGAGGTAGACAGGATTTGGTGAGATAAGGCAAGCGAGAGCAAAGTGAGAGATGGGTTGGCAAGTACTTGAGTCAAGGAGCGAGAGTGGCAGAGCAAGGAGCTGCAAGATGGGGGTGGTTGGCGAAGACAGGGTGAGCAAGGTGTGAGCAGAACGAAGAGATGGTGGCGAAGCCGCGGAACCAAAGGGGGAACAGGATGGGAAGAATAGTTCCGGTTAAATGGGAGGGAATAAATATCCTCCATATGTACAATACAGAACAGGAATAAACAGTTTTGACGCTAGCCGGACACGTTTTGCTTACTGTCCAACAGTCGTTGAGTCTTTATTTGGTTTCATGCAGTTTAGCTCATGACCGTTGGACGAGGAGTAGTCCTTTGCACAATTGAGCCGGTTGTCTCGGAGTATTATTCCGAGATTTTTCCTCTTTGTCCGTACGCTCAGCCCGAGGAATTGTTGTTGGATTATGTTTCTTATACCCCTCCGTGAATCCGACATAGTGATGCGTTGTGCAACTGGGGCAGATCGGATTGTGACGTGCCTCATGGATTGAGTAATCATTGTTGCTCGCTGCTGATAGATGTAGTTTTAGCGAGGTGGCATGTGGCATCTGCAATGGTTTATCAGATGCCAGAGATGTAGTTTGGTTCCTTTTCCACCAGGGGATGAAGGTCAGGTTCGATAAGTTCTTTGAGCCCTTCCCTCATGTCCCTGTTGAAAGCCTCGTGCTTCCTTTTGAATTCACTGGTGTTGCACACTTTTCCAAGATACTTCTGGGTATCCAGAAGGCCGTTGGTGATGGCGAACCCATGTAGTAGGTAGGGCTTGAGTTGTGAGTACGCCGCTTGTTGCCAGGCTCCCACATTGGTGTATTCTTTTGTAGGTTGTAGAGGATCATGACCTGGTGATCGGTAGTACATCTTGTCCAGGTGAATTGGAGGTAGTGCAGTCATGAGAAAGGTGGTGGAGGAAATGTGGTGACACTCCCAAGCTAATTGTTGTAGCTTGTGCCAGATGTCTGGTGCACTGCATGCTTCTTCCACCAGGATGTGGTAGGAGGGGTGCATGATGGTCTTCAGTTGCTCCCATGCTGAGGTGGTTGGTGTGTTGAGCCTTGAGGGAGATGTGTGAGCAGTACGAAGATGTTTGAAGCTTCCTTGGAGGAGATCACAACATCGATACCCTTGTATCAAGACCAGCTTGACGGTGGTCCACACATTTCTTGTCTAGAGGAGGATGTTTTGGCCATCTTCGGTCAAGAAGGGACAATATGCCCATGGATTTCCCATTTGCTAGATGTGATTCTGCGTAGGCGGATCTGTGTGCCCAGAAGATGTCGGTGACAAATAGAGGAGGAAGAGCTAATGAAGGAGTGGGCATAGGGACGTAACCACGTGCGCTGCAAAGTAGAGAAGTAGAATGCAGCAAGGGGAAGGCAATTGCCAATGCGCCGCGAGGAATCTGCTGCTGGTGTGGGTGCAGGCTGCTTGGAGACAGGCAGCTAGCTTGTGCAGATCCTTTGTGCTGATAACAGATGCTGATGATTACTGATGAGGAAGGCGGAAGATGATGGCGGAAGCAGGGCGCAGTGGCGAACCGCATGCGCTGTGGAAGTTTCAGCGTGGGTGCATGTCGTCGTGAAGCAGGCAATGCGAGCGGGCGGATCCTTGTGTCGATCGAATGATGAAGGCGGATGATGGCGAAGAGATGTTTGATAGCTGAGTGGGCGTTGGGGCGAAACCACGTGCGCTGCAAAATAGAGGAGTAGAATGCGGCAAGGGGATGGCGATTACCGACGCGCCGCGAGAAATCTGCTGCTGGCGTAGGTGCATGCTGCTGCGAAGCGGGCAGCTAGCTCGTGCAAATCCTTGTGCAGGTAGCAGATGCTGATGATTGTGGATGATGTAGGCAGAAGCTGATGACAACAAAGTGGGCACAGGGAAGAAGCCACGTGCGTTGCACAGCAATGCTGATGAGGGCAAAAATGAAGCTGATGCAAAGGCTGATTGGAGGAGGTGATGAATGCTGGAGGATGATGAAGACGATGTGCATAGTTTGATGACAAGGAGGTGGAGGAGGATAACAGTGTTGTAGCGAGAGTGATGGAGGAGCGGCAGCAGCAGGCGGATGACAGAAGGGGCGGATGAAGGAAGCGATAGTGGACGCAGAGTGAGGCAACCAGTTCCTTTGTTATTAGGAGAGTGACGGCTTGTTCCCCAGTTGGCCCGAGACCGACGGGCAGGAGGACTGGTGGTGTCCAATATCCTGACAGCGAGAGGAAGTCAGCTGGAGTGGGGCAAGTCGCGAGATGGGCGTTGATGCCGGTCCGTGGATGTCAGGAGAGTGACAGCTTGTTCCCTATTTTACCCTAGACCGACGGGCAGGAAGACTGGTGGTGTCCGATATCCTGATGGTGGAACGCAGACTGCTCTTACTGACGACGAGCAGAGGTGGTATGAGAGAGCGGCTCGAGATGATAAATGGGGGAAGAGCTATGGTGAATGGAGTGGATGGAGCAGATGTGGCAGATGAAGAGGACGAGGAAGGCAGAAGTACTTGCGGAGGCTCAGAGGTAGCCGGCAGCAAGCGACAGGAAGCTTCTAGGAAGATGATGGCAGGAGGCGACTCGAGAGCTAATTGCAGCTCTTGTTGACGGATTCATCGATTGTTGACCGTGGGCGCGAAGTGGGTGTAGAGTTTGATCAGAGAGTGAGTCGTCACTCCAGCACGAGGAGCAGTCCAGTCGAAGTTGCTGATGTGAGTTGCTGACGAAGCTAAGGAACGCGAAGTGGAAGTGGCGGCGGCAGATGATTACTGAATGGAGGGGCAAAGCAGTGGTGAGGGCAAAGCAATGACGGGGTCACATGGCACCAAGTGATGTTGCCTGCCGCTCTGATATTGTCTCAAAAGAATGTGAGAGTTGAGACAGTACAGTAGAAGCAGGCAGAAGCAACGGAACATGTACGAGTACGTAAGTAAAGTGACGGAAGCGATAGCGGTTCTGGGAAGTTAGTCGCAGAGCTTGCAGAGAGGTGAGGCACTGAAAATGCGAGGTAGACAGGAGTTGGTGAGAGAAGACAAGCGAGAGCAAAGTGAGAGATGGATCGGCAAGTACTTAAGCGAAGGAGTGAGAGTGACAGAGCAAGGAGTTGCAAGATGGGAGTGGTTGGCTAGAAAAGAATGAGTGAGGTGCGAGTAGAGCACAGACACGGCGGCGAAGCCACGAAACCAAAGGAAGAACAGGATGGGAAGAATTGTTCTGGTTAACTGGGAGGGAATGAACATCCTCCATATATACAATACAGAACGGGAAAATACGGCTTCTTTGACGCTAGCCCAATGCGTTTCGCTTATTGTTGAACGGTCGTAGAGTCTTTATTTGGTTTTGTGCAGTTCAGCTCATGACCGTTGGGTGAGGAGTAGTCCTTCAGACAATTGAGCCGCTTGTCTCGGAGTATGATTCCGAGATTCTTTTGCTTAGTCCTTGCGCTCAGTCCGAGGAAGTGTTGTTGTCGGATTCTGTTCCTGACAGCAGGAAGCAGAGGCAACAGAGCATGCTGGAGGCCGCACTACTAGACCCGATGGACGAGCTGTATGAAGAGCAAGAACCTGTTGTGCAAGTGGTGGTGCCGGACACGATCGAAGAAGATGTTGAACTGTACAAGAATGAGGCAAGAGGCGGACAGCGTTGCAATGTCTTGTAGTTTTACAAGGAGAACTGCACTAACGACGCTGCATTTGTCTTGGTAGTGCAGGATGTGCTTGCCGTGCCAGCAACAAGCACATCCTCCGAGCGCATTTTCTCACTCGGGAGCAGAGTTGTGACAAACTTCCGACATTCTTTGTCCCAACTGACAGTTCAGGATGTGCTGTGCCTCAAAACGTGGATCAACAATCCAGCACTCAGGCATTTTCCAATGGCACCCAATGGTACTGTGGCCGAGGACCTGGTAGAGATCAATGAGAAGGAGGAGGGAGCAAGGCAAGGACCGAGGAGAGCCATGTAAGAAACATAGAAGCAGGACAAAGGCTACGGCAGGTGGTGATGATATTGCAGCAGAGGATGCGCATGAAGATGAAGACAAAGATGAAGATGAGGAAGATGACAGTAGTTCAGAGGACTCGGAGGATGATGAGAACGACGGGGATGGGAACAGCGGTAAACACGGTTGATAGGAAGAAGGAGGAGAATACTGGAGCTGAGGTTGATGAGTGGAGAAGAGGCAGATGGAGGAGATACAGATGATGAGGACAGAGTAGGCACAGACAAAGGCTGATGCGGCAGAAATGTTCCTCTGATGTGAGGAGAGTGACGGCTTGTGCCCCTTGTTGGCCCGAGACATGGGCAAGAAGACATGTAGTATCCGATATCCTGACAGCGATAGGAAGATTGTTGTAGAAAGAGCAGTCCGAGATTAACAGAGACACACGCAGCTATCAGGAGAGTGACGGTTTGTTCCCCATTTGGCTCGTGATCATCGAGCAGGAACACTAGTGGTGTCCGATGTCCTAACGGCTGACGGGGTCCTGGTGCTACTGAGGAAGAGAGGAGGCAGTGCAAGAGGGCGGCATGAGAAGATGTTGCAGCAAAGAGGGGGACAGAATGAAAAGTGATGAGACTCGCACCGATGGAGCAGATGGAGCAGGCAGGAACAGATGTGAAGGCTGAAGGAGGAGAAGGTGGAAAAGGTGTTGTGGAAGATGATGGTGATGAAGACGTGACGGTGGTTCTTGGCCATGGTCAACTTTAACAACTCATAGTACAAGTCACAAGTGGCCAGAGGGAGAAACAATGGTTTGGAAACACTAGTTATCAACTAGCAAGTAGAAAGACCCTGAATACATAGTGTCACGGTGTGACTACCATGCACAATGACCATCCAAAGTAGGCATATTTCAGTGACCATGACCAAAGAAATTCACTATGTGTGGTCAACGTTGCCAACTCATAATACGAGTCACAAATGGTGAGAGGGGGAAACAATGGTTTGGGAATACTATATATCAACTAGCAAGTACTAAGACCTTCAATAATTAGTGGCACAGTGTGGCTACTATGCACAATGACCAACCAAAGTAGGCATACGTCACTGACCATGACCAAAGAATTTCACTATGTGTGGTCAACGTTGACTAATCATAATACTTGTCACAAATGGTCAGAAGGGGGGAACAATGGTTTTGGAATACAGGTCATCGACTAGCCAGTACAAAGACCTTCAATTAGTAGTGGCACGGTGTGCCTACCACGCACAGTGACCAACCAATATAGGCATATGGCACAGACTATGACCAAATAATGTCATCATGTATGGTCAACATTGACAACTCATAGTATAAGTCACAAATGGTCAGAGGGGGAAACAATGGTTTTGGAATACAAGTCATCAACTAGCTGGTACAAAGATCTTCAAAACGTAGTGGCACGGTGTGGCTACCATGCACAATGACCAACCAAAGCAGGCATATGTCACTGACCATGACCAAAGAATTTCACTATGTGTGGTCAATGCTCCCAAATCATAATACAAGTCACAAATAGTCAGAGGGGGAAAAAATGGCTGGAAAATACTGGTTATCAACTAGCAAGTACAAAGACCTTCAATAAGTAGTAGCACGGAGTGGCTACCATGCACAATGACCAACCAAAGTTGGCATATGTCACTGTCCATAACGAAAGGATTTCACTATTTGTGGTCAACGTTGACGACTCGTAATACAAGACACAAATGGTCGGATGGGGAAACACTGGGTTGGGAATACTGGTTATCGACTAGCAAGTACATAGAACCTTGATAAGAAGTAGCACGGTGTGGCTACCATGCACAATGGCTAACCAAAGTAGGCACATGGCACTGACCATGACCAAAGAATTGAACTATATGTTGTCAACATTGACAACTCATAATACGAGTCACACATGGTCAGAAGGGGAAACAATGGTTACAAAACACCAGTTATAACCTAGCAAGTAGAATGACCAGCAATTAGTAGTGGCACAGTGTGGCTATCGTGCACAATGACCAACGAAAGTAGGCATATGTCACTGACCATAACCAAGTTATATCACTATGTGTGGTCAACGTTGACAACTCATAATACGAGTGACAAACGGTCAGAGGGGGAAACAGTGGTTTGGAAATAATATTGTTTTTCTAGCAAGTACAAAGACATTCAATAAGTAGTGGCATGTCATGGCTACCATGCACAATGACCACCGAAAGTAGGCATATGTAACTAGCCATGACCAAAGAATTTCACTATGTGCGGTCAATGTTGATAACTCATAATTTAAGTCACAAATGGTCAAAGGGGGAACAATCGTTTGGAAATACTAGTTATCAACTAGCAAGTACAAAGAGTTTTAAGAAGTGGTGGTACACTGTGGCTACCATGCACTATGACCAACCAAAGTAGGCAAATGTCACTGACCACGACCAAATGATTTCACTATGTGTGGTCAGCGTTGACAACTCATAGTGCAAGTCACAAATGGTCAGAGGGGGAAACAATGGTTTTGGAAATACTAGTTATCGACTAGCCAGTAGAAAGACCGTAAACACATAGTGGCACGGTGTGACTACCATGCACAATGACCATCCAAAATATGCATATGTTAGTGATCATGACCAAATAAATTCACTATGTGTCGTCACCGTTGCCAACTCATAATACGAGTTACAAATGGTCAGAGGGGAAAACAATGGTTTGGCAACACTAGTTATCAACTAGCAAGTACAAAGATCTTCAATTAGTAGTGGCACAGTGTGGCTACCGTGCACAATGACCAACCAAAGTAGGCATATGTCACTGACCATGACCAAAGAATTTCACTATGTGTGGTCAACATTGACAAATCATGATACGTATCGCAAATGGTCATAAGGGAGAAACAATGGTTTTGGAATACAAGTCATCGACTAGCCAGTCCAAAGACCTTCAATAAGTAGTGGCACGGTGTGGCTACCACGCAAAACAACCAGCCAATGCAGGCATATGTCACTAAACCAAATAATTTCACATTGTGTGGTCAACGTTGACATCTCATAATACGAGTCACAAATGGTCAGATGGGAAACAATTGTTGGAAAACACTTGCTATCAACTAGCAAGTAAAACGACCTACAATAAGTAGTAGCACGGTGTGGCTACCATGCACAATGACCAACCAAAGTTGGCATATTTCACTGACCATAACCAAAGAATTTCACTATGTGTGGTCAACGTTGACGACTTATAATACGAGACACAAATGGTCAGATGGGGAAACACTAGGTTGCGAATGCTGGTTATTGAATAGAAATTACAAATACCTTCAATGAGAAGTAGCACGGTGTGGCTACCATGCGTAATGACTAACCAAAGTAGGCATATGGCACTGACCATGACCAAAACATTTCACTATGTGTTGTCAACATTGACAACTCATAATACGAGTCACAAATGGTCAAAAGGGGAAATATTGGTTTGGGAATACCAGTTGTTAACTATCGAGTACAAAGAACTTCAATTACTAGTGGCCTTGTGTGGCTACCATGCACAATGACCAACCAAAGTAGGCATATGTCAGTCACCATGACCAAAGAATATCACTATGTGTGGTCAACATCGACAACTCATAATACGAGTCAAAAACGGTCAAGGGGGGAAATAACTGTTTGGAAACAATTTTTTTGTCTAGCAAATACAATGCCCTTCAACAAGTAGTGGCACGGCGTGGCTACCATACACAATGACCACTCAAAGTAGGCATATGTCACTAGCCATGACCAAAGAATTTCACTATGTGTGGTCAACGTTGACAACTCAGAATAAGAGTCACAATGGTCAAAGGGGTAAACAATGGGTTTGAATTACTAGTTATCTACTAGCAATTACAAAGAGCTTTTATGAGTAGTGGCACGGTGTGGCTACCACGCACTATGACCAACCAAAGTAGGTATATGTCATTGACCATGACCAAAGAAACTCACTATGTGTGGTTAACGTTGATAACTCATAAGACGAGTCACAAAGGGTCAAGGGCTGGAACAATTGTTGGGGAAGACTAGTTTCGGACTAGCAAGTACTAAGGCCTTCAATCAGCAGTGGCACGGTGTGGCTATCATGCACGATGACCAACCAAAGTAGGGGTATGTCACTGACCTTGACCAAATAGTTTCACTATGTGTGGTCAACGTTGACAACTCATGGTACAAGTCACAAATGGTCAGGGGGGGAAACAATGGTTTGTAAATACTAGTTATCGACTAGCACATAGAAAGACCCGGAATATGTAGTGGCACAGTGTGACTACCATGCACAATGACCATCCAAAGTAGGCATGCGTCAGTGACCATGACCAAAGAAATTCACTATGTGCCATCAACGTTGCCAACTCATAATACGAGTCACAAATGGTCACAGGGGGAAACAATGGTTTGGAAATACTAGTTATCAACTAGCAAGTACAAACACCTTCAATTAGTAGTGGCACAGTGTGGCTACCATGCACAATGACCAACCAAAGTCGGCATATGTCACTGACCATGACCAAGTAATTTCATTATGTGTGGTCAACGTTGAAAAATCATGATACGTGTCACGAATGGTCATAAGGGGGAAACAATGGTTTTGGAATACAGTTTATCAAACAGCTAGTACAAATACCTTCAATAAGTAGTGGTACGGTGTGGCTACCATGCACAATGACCAGCCAATGTAGGCATCTGTCACTGACCATGACCAATAATTTCACAATGTGTGTTCAACGTTGACAACTCATAGTACGAGTCACAAATGGTCAGAGGGGGGAAAATGTGTTTTGGAATACAAGTCATCAACTAGCCAGTACAAAGAACTTTAATAAGTAGTGGCACGGTGTGGCTACCATGCACAATGACCAACCAAAGCATGCATATGTCACTGACCATTACCAAAGAATTTCACTATGTGTGGTCAACGATGCCAAATCATAATACGAGTCACATATAGGCAGAGGGGCAAGCAATGGTTCAAAAATACTGGTTATCAAGTAGCAAGTACAAAGACCTTCAATGAAGAGTAGCACTGTGTGGCTACCATGCACAATGACCAACCAAAGGTGGCATATGTCACTGACCATGACCAAAGAATTTCACTATGTGTGGTCAACGCTCCAAAATCATAATACGAGTCACAGATAGTCAGAGGCGCAAACAATGGTTGGAAAATACTGGTTATCAACTAGCAAGCACAAAGACCTTCAATACGTAGTAGCACGGTGTGGCTACCATGCACAATGACCAACCAAAGTTGGCATATGTCACTGTCCATAACCAAAGGATTTCACTATGTGTGGTCAACGTTGACGACTCGTAATACAAGACACAAATGGTCGGATGGGGAAACACTGGGTTGGGAATACTGGTTTTTTATCACCAAGTACAGAGAACCTCAATAAGAAGTAGCACGGTGTGGCTAGCATGCACAATGGCTAGCCAAAGTAAGCACATGGCACTTACCATGACCAAAGATTTTAACTATATGTTGTCAACGTTGACAACTCATAATACGAGTCACAAATGGTCAAAGGGGAAACAATGGTTTCAAGGTACCACTTATTAACTAGCAAGTAGAATGCCCTTCAATTACTAGTGGCACTGTGTGGCTATCATGCACAATGACCAACCAAAGTAGGCATGTTTCAATGACCATGACCAAAGAATATCACTATGTGTGGTCAGCGTTGACAACTCATAATACGAGTGACAAACAGTCAGAGGGGGAAGCAATGGTTTAGAAATAACATTATTTGTCTAGCAAGTGCAAAGACATTCAATATGTAGTGGCACGGCATGGCTACCATGCACAATGACCACAGAAGCTATCCATATGTAACTAGCCATGACCAAATAATTTCACTGTGTGTGGTCAACGTTGACAACTCATCATACGAGTCACAAATGGTCAAAGGGGGGAACAATCATTTTGAAATACTAGTTATCGTCTAGCAAGTACAAAGACATTTAATATGCGGTGGTATAGTGTGGCTACCATGCACTCAGACCAACCAAAGTAGGCAAATGTCACTGACCACGACCAAATGATTTCACTATGTGTGGTCAGCGTTGACAACTCATAGTACAAGTCACAAATGGTCAGAGGGGGAAACAATGGTTTTGGAAACACTAGTTATCGACTAGCAAGTAGAAAGACCCTAAATACATACTGGCACGGTGCGACTACCATGAACAATGACCATCCAAAGTATGCATATGTCAGTGACCATGACCAAAGAAATTCACTATGTGTCCTCAACGTTGCCAACTCATAATACGAGTCACAAATGGTCAAAGGGGGGAACAATGGTTTGGGAATACTAGTTATCAATTAGCAAGTACAAAGACCTTAGTAGTGGCACAATGTGGCTACCGTGCACAATGACCAACCAAAGTAGGCATATGTCACTGACCATGACCAAAGAGTTTCACTATGTGTGGTCAATATTGACAAATCATGATACGTGTCACAAATGGCCATAAGGGAGAAACAATGGTTTTGGAACACAAGTCATCAACTAGCCAGTCCAAAGACGTTCAATAAGTAGTGGCACGGTGTGCTTACCACGCACAATGACCAACCAATGTAGGCATGTATCACTTACCATGACCAAATAATTTCACAATGTGTAGTCAAAATTGACAACTCATAATACGAGTCACAAATGGTCAAAGGGGGAAACAATGGTTGGAAAATACCGGTTATCAACTAGCAAGTAAAACAACTTTCAATAAGTAGTAGCACAGTGTGGCTACCATGCACAATGACCAACCACATTTGGCATATGTCACTGACCAAAACCAAAGAATTTCACTTTGAGTGGTCAACGTTGACGAATCATAATACGAGACACAAATGGTCAGATGGGGAACCATTGGGTTTAGAATACTGGTTATCGACTAGCAAGTACAAGTATCTTAAACAAGAAGTAGCACGGTGTGGCTACCATGCAAAATGACTAACCAAAGTAGGCATATGGCACTGACCATGACGAAACAAATTCACCATGTGTTGTCAACGTTGACAACTCATAATACGGTTCACAAATGATCAGAAGGGGAAAAAATGGTTTGAAAATATAAGCAATTAACTATCAATTACAAAGAACTTCAATTACTAGTGGCACAGTGTGGCTATCATGCACAATGACCAACCAAAGTAGGCATATGTCTTTGACCATGACCAAATCATACCACAATGTGTGGTCAACGTCGATAACTCATCATACGAGTCACAAACGGTCGGAGGGGGCCATAATTGTTTGGAAATAATTTTTTTCTTCTAGCAAGTACAATGCCCTTCAACAAGTAGTGGCACCGCGTGGCTACCATACACAATGACCACCCAAAGCAGGCATATGTCACTAGCCATGACCAAAGAATTTCACTATGTGTGGTCAACGTTGACAACTCATAATACGAGTCACAAATGGTCAAAGGGGGGGGAAATGGTTTTGAAATACTAGTTATCGACTAGCAAGTACAAAGAGCTTTAATGAGTAGTGGCACGGTGTGGCTACCATGCACTTTGACCAACCAAAGAATGTATATGTAGCTGACCATGACCAACGAAACTCACTATGTGTGGTTAACAGTGATAACTAATAAGACAACTCACAAAAGGGTGGGGGGGTGGAACAATTGTTTGGGAAGAATAATTTCCGACTAGCAAGTACTTAGGCCTTCAATAAGTAGTGGCAGGGTGTGGCTATCATGCACAATGACCAACCAAAGTAGGCGTATGTCACTGACCTTGAACAGATAGTTTCACTTTGTTTGGTCAACGTTGACAACTCATGGTACAAGTCACAAATGGTCAGAAGGGGAAACAATGGTTTGTAAACACTAGTTATCTACTAGCACGTGGAAATACCTAGAATACGCAGTGGCACGGTGTGACTACGATGCACAATGACCATCCAAAGTAGGCATGTGTCAGGACCATGTGCAAAAACATTTACTACGTGTCATCAACGTTGCCAACTCATAATACGAGTCACAAATGGTCAGAGGGGGAAACAATGGTTCTGAAATACTAGTTATAAACTAGCAAGTACAAAGACCTTGAATTAGTAGTGGCACAGCGTGGCTACCATGCACAATGACCAACAAAAGTAGGCATATGTCAATGACCATGACCAAGGAGTTTCATTATGTGTGGTCAACATTGACAAATCATGATAACTGTCACAAATTGTCATAAGGGGGAAACAATGGTTTTGGAATACAAGTCATCGACTAGCCAGTACAAATACCTTCAATAACTAGTGGCACGGTGTGGCTACCACGCACAATAACCAACCAATGTAGGCATCTGCCACTGACCATGACCAAAAACTTCAGAATGTGTGTTCAACGTTGACAACTCATAATACGAGTCACGAATGGTCAGAGGGGGAAACAATGGTTTTGGAATGTAAGTCATCAACTAGCCAGTACAAAGAACTTTAATAAGTAGTGGCACGATGTGGCTACCATGCACAATGACCAACCAAAGGTGGCATATGTCACAGACCATAACCAAAGAATTTCACTATGAGTGGTCAACGTTGATGACTCATAATACGAGACACAAATGGTCAGATGGGGAAACACTGGGATGGGAATACTAGTTATCCTCTAGCAATTACAAATACCTTTAATAAGAAGTAGCACGGTGTGGCTACTATGCACAATGACTAACCAAAGTAGGCATATAGCACTGACCATGACCAAACAATTTAAACATATGTTGTTAACGTTGACAACTCATAATACGAGTAAAAAATGGTCAAAAGGGGAAACAATGGGATGGGAATACCAGTTATTAGATAGAAAGTAGAAAAAACTTTCATTAGTAGTGGTACGGTGTGGCTACCATGCACAATGACCAACCAAAGGAGGCATATGTCAGTGATCAGGGCTGCAATACCGCGGTATTGAGTACCGCGGTACTCAAGTACCGCGGTACCACATTACCACGGTATGAATACCGCGGTATCGCCTTTTTTTGGCAGGTCATTACCGATACCGGTACCGGTCCGCGTTACCGACGGTATTGGTGAAATACCGCGGTATTTTACATGTACCGCGGTACACGGTATACCGCCGAATAGAACACAACTTGTACCACGGTACCAAAATGTTTACCACGGTACTCAATGTCCCAATAATGTCCAAACACCAAAAAATGAATTCTAAGCTTAAAAAATGAGACTATTTCATCATTATGGAATTCCAGTGTATTTAATCACAAGGAAAACATACATTATCACATGTTAAAGTGAAATATGATCATGTTTACGGACGAGTGAACTTTAGCAAATAGGGAAGGGGACGAGTGAACTTAAGCAAATAGGGAAGGTGAACGATTCATTGGCTTACCGGCACCGCCGGCAATCCAATGAACCGCGTTGCGCATGTTGCGGTTGCGTGACGCGGTTGCGTCACGGAAGCGCAAGTTCAAATGCGCAAACCCACGCAACTTCCGTGGGTTTGTGCATTTTATATTTCTGCCGTCAATCTTGCAAGATTGACGGCTGCATAGTTACCTGCCGTCCATCTCGCTTGGACTGCCAGCAGGAGAAGGAATTGCTCTCGTGAATAATGGCATAACGTTCTCCAACATTTGTAACGCGTTACCGGTATTAAAGGAAAATTATATCCTTGTGTAGGGTGTTACCGCGGTAATGTACCGCGGTACAGTACCGCGGTACAAAAGAGGGGTACCCTGGGAGGTCGGTAACGATACCGTACCGGTACCGAAAAAAAAATACCGTACCGCGGTATTGACAATACCGCGGTACAAAATCACGGTATACCGCGGTACCGGTAATACCGCCATCAGCCCTGTCAGTGATCATGACCAAATAATATCACTATGTGCGGTCAACGTTGACAACTCATAACACAAGTTACAAACGGTCAGAGGGGGAGATAATGGCTTGGAAATAATATTTATTGTCCAGGAAGTACAAAGACCGTCAACAAGTAGTGGCACGGTGTGGCTGCCATGCACAATGACCACCCAAAGTAGGCATATGTCACTGACTATGACCAAAGAAATGTACTATGTGCGGTCAACGTTGACAACTCATAACACGAGTCACAAATGGTCAAAGGCGGTAACAATGGTTTGGAAATACTAGTTATTGACTAGCAAGTACAAAGAGCTTGAATAAGTAGTGGCACGGTATGACTACCATGCACTATGACCAAACAAAGTAGGCATATGTTACTGACCATGACGAAAGAAACTCTCGCTTCATTATGTGGACCATAATTGACCTCATGACCATAATGGGGTTTCATTATGTGGCTTGTTCTTCTGAAATGTTTGCTGACATTGTGTTTTCCTCAGTAAAGAAGTACCTCGCACGGAAGTAGGACCAAGCATTCGGTTTCACACGGTCCGAGGGCGGAAGCCATCCGAATTTCTCATTCGCATGAGCACAAAGGAGAACGACAAGATCGACAGCAACCAAAAGCTGGCAGCATTCGATGCATCTCGCCCAAGGCCGTTGGTCCGTGCGCCTTGCTATTGGCCAAGTCGTCAGGCCGGGCGGTCGCCACCAGAAATCGACACCACTCGTTTTCGATTGAAATGATACAATAATGGGTCCCATTTGCCTTCTGAATGACGACCCTCCAGTCGAGTTAGCTCTCCTGTCAGTAAAGGAAATCGTTCAAGCCTCATTGAGAGACAAAGATTGGAGCCGTCGATTCACTTTACTGACTTTACGGAAGTTCGATCGGCGGCGTCTGTCCGACCGATGCTGGTGTAAACTACATAAGGACATGACCCGTGTGGTGTTGACCGATTGGTACCTTCTTTGAACACCATTCTCTCCTGCAAGCGTCGAGGAGCGTGCGAAGGAAGGCGCCTCGGAGGTTTCCCAAACACCTGCCGAAAGACGTTGAGCTCTTTCCTTGGTGGACAGGCAGCGTCAGGAGCCCCAACCCCCCCCCGCTCTTCGGCTTTCCCCGGCAAGCACGCTCCGCGGTCTGTCACCTCTGCTGCAGCACGTGATACCCTCGACAGCGAAGGGGTAATGACGACGAGCACACACTTCTGCTCACCCTCACGGCGGTGTGACGGCGGGCTCTGGAGGCCAGGCCACGTCCGACGTGGCACGGCCCGTCCCCGAGCCGCTCAAAGTTCCGAAACCTGCAACGACTCCGTTTAGGTCCTCGAGCCGCCTTGACCCTGAAGACCGAACCAGCCGCCACCCCTCTCCTTATCTGAGACCGCCCTCCAAGGATCAGCACTTCCAACATGGTCCGCATTCGAAACAAAGCAAAAACATTGATTTTGTCGAAGAGCCGAACCAGACGGCAAGATAGTTTCTCAGCGCATCCCGCTCTCGTTGAAATTTCTTGTGAAGAAGACCCAACCGCCACAAAGCCCTGTCGATCTCGCAATGGCGGCATGCGCATCACAGGCCACCCTGCCTTCATCGCGGAGCTCCAACAGCCACAGCCTAGTGCTTGAGCACTACCGCGGAAAGTTCCTTGACTCCAGGCTGCAGCCATTGGATTGCCGCCACGTGGCCCTAGACCGCAGTACCAACACCGACGGACACACGACGCGGCATCGCGGCTTGCCGAACCGTGATTCACACCAGCCGTTGGAAGGCGTCCAGCCGGACGCCTTGCAGCGCTCCAGCTCGAAACCCGTCAGCCGCTTCTTGTCTGAAGAGGCAGGAAACCACCATGCCGATGTGGCAGCAGCGACATCAGCAGCAGAAGCAGCAGCAGCAGACATAACAGCAGCAGCAGCAGTGCTAGAGTCGGTGGACATGAAGCTCCTTGAAGCGCGGCTCGAACTGCTCCACAGCCAACGGCAGCTGTGCGCAGTGCGGTGCCAACGCTTCACCGACATGCTAGAGTCGTCCCTTCGACGCAGCGCGTCGGCCAATGGCAAACAGAGGGATGGTGGGGACTACGACGAAGACTGGGACTTGTCCTCTTCCCTTCCCTCATCTTGCACTCGTCGTCCCCTCAGGAGGTCCTTTGACCTCATCAGAGTGAAATCTGCTTCCACGCCAGGAGATTCGTCTCCATTGAGGGGTCATTTCCCCACCACGAAAAGCCACAGCGGTACCACTGGGGAGCTCTTCTGACTTGCCCTTCTTTTTCTNTCAAAAACGTTGATTTTGTCGAAGAGCCGAACCAGGCGGCAAGACGTCAGTTTCTCAGCGCACCCCGTTCTCGTCGAAGTTTCTTGTGAAGAAGACCCGACCGCCACAAAGCCCTGTCGATCCCGCGATGGCGGCATGCGCATCACAGGCCACCCTGCCTTCATCGCGGAGCTCCAACAGCCACAGCCTAGTGCTTGAGCACTACCGCGGAAAGTTCCTTGACTCCAGGCTGCAGCCATTGGATTGCCGCCACGTGGCCCTAGACCGCAGTACCAACACCGACGGACACACGACGCGGCATCGCGGCTTGCCGAACCGTGATTCACACCAGCCGTTGGAAGGCGTCCAGCCGGACGCCTTGCAGCGCTCCAGCTCGAAACCCGTCAGCCGCTTCTTGTCTGAAGAGGCAGGAAACCACCATGCCGATGTGGCAGCAGCGACATCAGCAGCAGAAGCAGCAGCAGCAGACATAACAGCAGCAGCAGCAGTGCTAGAGTCGGTGGACATGAAGCTCCTTGAAGCGCGGCTCGAACTGCTCCACAGCCAACGGCAGCTGTGCGCAGTGCGGTGCCAACGCTTCACCGATATGCTAGAGTCGTCCCTTCGACGCAGCGCGTCGGCCAATGGCAAACAGAGGGATGGTGGGGACTACGACGAAGACTGGGACTTGTTCTCTTCCCTTCCCTCATCTTGCACTCGTCGTCCCCTCAGGAGGTCCTTTGACCTCATCAGAGTGAAATCTGCTTCCACGCCAGGAGCTTCGTCTCCATTGAGGGGTCATTTCCCCACCACGAAAAGCCACAGCGGTACCACTGGGGAGCTCTTCTGACTTGCCCTTCTTTTTCTGGCCTCCAAACCTGCTGGCCAGGGACCCCTTTCGCGATCTTCCCTCTACCCTCCTGTGTATGTCCTCCCTCGTTCTCCCTCGTCTTTTTTTGGGGGCTGCCACTTCCCTCCTCCCTCTTGAGTCACCCTCATCCTCATCCTCATCATCATCCCTCCATCAGGCCCTAGCCTCCTCCTCATCTACCACCCCTTCGGAGGCACAGGCTTGTCACTGCCGTCGAGGAGCAAACTGCAGCGCACTGGAGAAGTTTTCCAATTTGCTGTGTCGTGGTGTACCGGAGGCATCGGGTTCGACAGCTTGAAAGTCCCACTCCAAATCTCATCTCAAGGGACACTTTTTTTCCGGAACACCCCCGCACACTGCCTCCATCACAAGCTGCTCCATCGTTCCCTGTTTAAACTAGTTTGAACGCTCCTCGTGGGCGAGCCGATGAGGGGATGGGCGAGCCGATGAGGGGATGGGCGAGGCGATGCAGGAGACTAGGGCACAAACACTCTGCAGCTCTCCCCTCCACTGCGGCAGGCCTGTGCAGCTCATGCCCCGTCACGCTCTCCACAGCTTTTGAACCTTCTGAACCATGACCCATGTTCTGTGAAAAATACCTTTTTTGTGCGCTGATGTGCACACTAGGAGCTGGTTCAGCTGGGCTCAGCAACTGTAACATTTGTACAGCATTTTCCTCCTCATGTTGTCTGGCATGAACTTCTTGTAAACCATGAGAAGCCCCAGCCTGGCTCTTACCTCTTCCAACGTTCCTGCTCTGTGCATTTTCCCCTTCAAACAAAGCTTTTGGTTCAAATGAGCAATTCCCATCGTACAGTGATTCAAAGAGCCGATGTTGGTGCAGACATTCATGCTTCCTTCTCCAAATGTGTAAAATGACATGGCTACCAGCCAGCCAGGGAGGGAAGTATCTCCAGCCCAAACCATTTACAACCTAGAAAAGAAAGAGAGAAACAGAAAGAAAGAAAGGCCCTCAGCAGTGCTGCTAAAACTTGGGCTAATGTGCTCTGAAGTTCGCTGTAGCATTAATCGAGACAAACAGGCTTGGTTGCCTGCAGGGCTCTGCCTTGCGTATCGCCTCTTCCAGTGTCAGACAGCACATGCTTGTGCAGATAGGTTGACAAGCTGGAAGTCAAACTGGAAGTGGTTCAGGCTCTCAGGCAAGTGAAATCAATGATTTCCCCATCAAGGGACATCAGGCACACAACCTGCTCAGGACTGCAGGTAAGTTGACAAACTGGCTTCATCACAGTAGACCTAGAGCTGTTGGCTGCATCACCTTGAACCCTTTTCACAGAGCTGTGCTCCCCTCACTTGCCTCACACTGCACAGCGGGGTCGAACATGGTAGAAATGTTACCAGACCGAACTGTGCTTCGTTGCCCTAGAGCATGATTACAGAGTGCGCGAGTTTTGTATGGAAGTAAAACTTACGTCTCATGTGAGAGTTCACCAGCATATTTGAACCGTGATCTACCTACAATGGCGCTATAACATAGCGCAGCCTGTTTACACAGACACACTTATTAATGCCGTAGGAGCAAAAGCTACAGAAATGACATTTACGACGAGGAGGTGAAGGAGGCCTTCCCCTTGGCGGTGGGCTTCAAATGATTTCGACCTCCATGCTCGTCTCGCTCGCTCCCTGCTCGGCGTGTGGCGATAACGGGTCTTCATTTGCCTCGGGAGGAATTGTGGGCAGAAGCGAGAAACGGCGGCTGCCGTGCCGCCTTGAAGACCGTTCGTGTGCGTCGTGGGCACTCCCACTGAACATCGGCCACATGGAGGCCACCATCGGCGTAGCTTTGCTTCCTGACCCCGGCTGCTGCTGCTGCTTCTACTGCTGCTGCTGCTGCTGCTTTGGCTGTTGCTGCCGTTGGCTGCGGTCATGCGACACGTCCAGCCCTGTAGTCACAGGTTCCAGCGGTCCGCTGCCGCCGATGCTGCTGGTTCCATCTTCCCCATCATCCCCCGTCGCCGCTCCTGCTGCAGCGGCAGCAGCGGCGGCGGCAGCACCAGTGTTTATGTACTCCAGGGCGTCGCCGGGTGCTAAGCGCAAGTGGTACCTCCGTGCGGAGGTCTCGTTGATGTCGCGGACTCGCATGCCGAGGTGGCGCAGGAGGCTGGAGGCCACGACGTCGGGCCGAATCTGGAGGGTGTCGACGGGCATGAGCTCGGCGTACGCGTTGGGGATGGTGTCGAGCATGAACTGGACCACTGACTGAGGGACTGCGTCGTCCTTTGCCATGAACAGCATGTGCACCTGCACTTCGACCTGGACAGACAAGGCAGACGCAGTGCAGGCACAGGACAGACAGACAGACAGACAGTCAGCCAGACGGACAGACAGGCAGACAGACAGATACACAGACTTGCAACCTAACACGGCTTAGCTCTTGCTGCAATGAGTCGCTTGCACACCTGCGGACCTACGTCTCAATCCAACCTGCGAACATACGTCTCAATATAACCTGCGGACTTACGTTTCAATCCAGCCTGAGGACCTACGTCTCAGTCCAACCTGCCCGCTGCGCTACGCAGTAGGGCACTTGGAGAGTAGTGCCAGAGAGACCACTGACTGGAAGTTGGCGAATTTCATACATGGCTTGTATTTCTTGAATATTTGTGAATGATTTGCTCGTCGTTGACACTCAGAACGAAAGGACATGATGTAGGGCAGGCACACAACAGACAGACTTAGACCTCAAACCCTACCTGTACGAGATAAGGGAGGGATTTTCTGGCAGGAGGAGTTACAGTGGCAGCAGCGGCAGGAGTGACAGCAGCAGAGGCAGCTGCAGGAGCAGGAGCGGCAGCCGCAGCTAGAGCAGAGGCAGGAGCAGGTGAAAGAGAAGCACCTCCCCCCCCCCCCCCCCTTCCCACTTCCCAAAGTTCAGAGGCTCGATACTATGTGTGTTCTAAGCCTCAAAAGGACCCTTCAATTTGGACTGATCAATTGAAGAGGAATAGCACGGCCCCATTCTCATCGACGTAGGTTCTGGGCGTGTTGTGCATTGCAGCGGGGGAGGGGGTGAGGGGGGGAGGGGGGCACGGATATATGGAAGAAACTGAACACGAAAGGAAGGATCATCAGCAGATGGGTCAGGGGGAATTGACTGGTTCGGCAAGAAAGAAAGGCAAACAGGTTGTGACCAAGACAAGGGTGTGGGAGGGACAGAGGCAACGTGTTGAGAAAAAAAGAAAGGGAAAAAAAAAAACGGTTGGCAAGAGAGGTGGGATTTGTGAGGGAAGAGGAATGGAGAGTGGCAGGGATAGGTGGATGAAGGAAAGGGGCTCTGCGGAGCGAGAAGGGGAAAAGAGGGCAGGAGTGACGGTTCAGAGATTTGCGATGGCAAAAATGATGAGGGAAAGAATGAGTGTGGATCATGGGATCAACACGAATTCAAACCTTGGGAACACAAGAACAAAAAAGAGTTCAAGCTTTGGGAACACAAAAACAAAAGAGAATTCAAACCTTGGGAAGAACGTCTCTGAGGTCGCACGCGAATTGGGTCTTGAGGCAAGCGAAGGCAACGTCGGTGACCATGACTAAACAATATCACTATGTTTTGTCAACGTTGACAACTCATAACACGAGACACAAACGGTCAGAGGGGGGAATAATGGTTTGGAAATAATATTTTTTGTTTAGCAAGTACAAAGACCTTCAATAAGTAGTGGCACGGCATGGCTACCATGCACAACGACCACCCTAGCAAGTACAAGTAACTTCAATTAGTAGTGGCATGATGTGGCTACCGTGCACAATGAAACCAAAGTAGGCATATGTCAGTGACCATGACCAAAGAATATCACTATGTGTGGCTAAAATTGACAACTCATAAAACGAGTCACAAAGGGCCAGAGGGGGAAACAATGGTTTAGAAATAACATTTTTTTTCTAGCAAGTACAAATAAATTCAATAAGTAGTGGCACGGCGTGGCAACCATGCACAATAACCACCCAAAGTATGCATATCTCACTAGCCATGACCAAAGAATTTCACTTTGTGGTCAACGCTGACAACTCATAATACGAGTCACAAATGGTCAAAGGGGGGAAGAACGGTTTTGAAATACTAGATATCAACTAGCAAGTACAAAGAGCTTCAATAAGTAGTAGCACGGTGTGGCTACCATGCACTATGACCAACCAAAGTAGGCATATGTCACTGGCCATGGCCAAAGAAACTCACTATGTGTGGTCAACGTTGATAACTCATAAGACTAGTCAGAAATGGTCAAAGGGTGGAACAATGGGTTAGGACCACTAGTTTACGAATAGCAAGTACTAAGACCTTCAATAAGTAGTGGCACGGTGTGGCTATCATGCACAATGACCAACCAAAGTAGGCATGTATCACTGACCATGACCAAATAGTTTCACTATGTGTGGTCAACATTGACAACTCATAGTACAAGTCACAAGTGGTCAAAGGGGGAAACAATGGTTTGGAACTACTAGTTATTAACTAGCAAGTAGAAAGATCCTGAATGCGTAGTGGCACGGTATGACTACCATGCACAATGACCATCCAAAGTAGGCATATGTCAGTGACCATGACCAGATGAATTTACTATGCGTTGTCAACGTTGCCGACTCATAACATGAGTCACAAATGGTCAGAGGGGGAAAATGGTTTAGGAATGCAAGTCATCGACTAGCCAGAACATAGACCTTCAATACGTAGTGGCACGGTGTGGATACCACGCACAATGACCAACCAACATAGGCATATGTCACTGACCATGAACAAATAATTTTACAATGTGTGGTCAACGTTGACAACTCATAATACAGGTCACAAATGGTCACAGGAGAAATCAATGGCTTTGGAATACAAGTCATCAAATAGCCAGTATAAAGACCTTCAGTAATTAGTGGTACGGTGTGGCTACAATTCACAACGACCAACCAAAGCAGGCATATGTCACTGACCATGACCAAAGAATTTAATATTGTGTGGTCAACGTTGCCAAATCATAATACGAGTCACAAATAGTTAGAGGGGCAAACAATGGTTGGAAAAAATCGGCTATCAACTAGCAAGTACTAAGACGTTCAATAAGTAGTAGCACGGTGAGGCTACCATGCACAATAACCACGCAAAGTAGGCATCTGTCACTAGCCATGACCAAAGAATTTCACTATGTATGGTCAACGTTGACAAATCATAATACCAGTCACAAATGGTCAAAGGGGGGAACAACGGTTTGGAAATGCTAGATATCAACTAGCAAGTACAAAGTGCATTAATAAGTAGTTGCACGATGTGGCTACCATGCACTATGAACAACCAAAGCAGGCATATGTCACTGACCATGACCAAAGAATTTCACTACGTGTGGTCAACATGGCCAGATCATAATATGAATCACAAAAAGTCAGAGGGGCAAACAATGGTTGGAAAGTATTAGTTATCAAAAAGCAAGTACAAAGACCTTCAACAAGTAGTAGCACGGTGTGGCTACCATGCACACTGACCAACCAAAGTTGGCATATGTCATTGACCATAACCAACGAATTTCACTGTGTGTGGTCAACGTTGACGGCTCATAATACAAGACACAAATGGTCAGATGGGGAAACACTGGGTTGGGAACACTGGTTATCGTCTAGCAAGTACAAATACCTTCAACAAGAAGTAGCACGGTGTGGCTACCATGAACAATTACTAACCAAAGTAGGCATATGGCACTGACCATGACCAAAGAATTCCACTATATGTTGTCAACGTTGAAAACTTATAGGGTTTCGGTCACAATATACCCAGTTTTTTTAAATGTATAGATGATATAACAATGTCGCAAAAAAAGCGCATATGACAATGTCGCACAAAAAACAACGCATATGCCAAGGTCGTACAGGAAAAAACGCATATGACAGTGGCGTACATAAAATAACGCATATGACAACGTTACACAGAAAATACATGAGGAACCCAGAAACGCTAAAAGACATGTTATGTTCCTGCCACATACCATGTAGCATTGATGCATGACATGATTTTTTTCATTCACTATGTTTCAGACGAATGCACCATTGCACTTTTCTCCATGTCAGGTCCAAAACACATGCTCTGATCGAGCATGAAAAAAGGGGTGGGCGGCTGGTTGATTTTGTTGCGTAGGCTGGGCGGATGGTTGCTTTTGTAATGCAAGGTGGGCGGAAGGTTGCTTTTCTTCCGAACCGCAGGCAGATCGTTACTCTTCTTCCGAACGACGGGTGGATGAGAGTCACACTTTCCGTTTTATGGGTATATGAGCTATTTCACCCCAACATATAATACGAGACACACATGGTGAGAAGGGGAAAAAATGGTTTGGGAATACCAGTTATTAACTAGGAATTGCAAAGAACTTCAATCAGTAGTGGCACTGTGTGGCTAACATGCACAATGACCAACCAAAGTAGGCATATGTCAGTGACCATGTCCAAAGAGTATCACTATGTGTGGTCAACGTTGACAACTCATAACACGAGTCACAAATGGTCAGAGGGGGAAACAATCTATTGGACATAAGGATTTTTTTCTAGCAAGTACAAAGACCTTCAATAAGTGGTGGCACGGCGTGGCTACCAAACACAATGACAACCCAAAGTAGGAATGTGTCACTAGCCATGACCAAAGAACTTCACTATGTGAAGTCAACGTTGACAACTCATAATGCGAGTCACAAATGGTCAAAGGGGGGGACAATTGTTTGGAAATACTAGTTATCAACTAGCAAGTACAATGAGCTCTAATAAGCAGTGGCACGGTGTGGCTACCATGCACTATGACCAACCAACGTAGGCATATGTCACTGACCATGACCAAAGAAACTCACTATGTGTGGTCAACGTTGATAACTCATAAGACAAGCGACAAATTCTCAGAAGGTGAAACAATGGTCTAGGAACACTAGTTTCCGACTAGCAAGTACTAAGAACTTCAGTTAGTAGTGGCACGGTGTGGCTATCATGCACAATGCCCAACTAAAGTATGCATATGTCACTGACCATGGCCAAATAATTTCACTATGTGTGGTCAACGTTAAAAACTCATAGTACAAGACACGAGTGGTTAGAGGGAAAAACAATGGTTTGGAAACACTAGTTATCGACTTGCAAGTAGAAAGACCCTTAATAGGTAGTGGCAAGGTGCGACTACCATGCACAATGACCATCCAAAGAAGGCATATGTAACTGACCATGACCAAATTTCACAATGTGTGGTCAACGTTGCCAAATCATAATACGAGTCACAAATAGTCTGAGGGGAAAACAATGGCTGGAAAATACTGGTTATCAACTAGCAAGTACAGAGACCTTCAATAAGTACTAGCGCGGTGTGGCTACCATGCACAATGACCAACCAAAGCTGGCATATTTCACTACCCATAACCAAAGGATTTCAACATGTGTGGTCAACGTTGACAACTCATAATACGAGTCACAAATGGCCACATGGGGAAACACTGGGTTGGGAATACTAGTTATCAACTAGCAAGTACAATAACCTTCAATAAGTAGTAACACGGTGTGGCTACCATGCACAATGACTAACCAAAGTAGGCATATGGCACTGACCATGACTAAAGAACCTAACTATATGTTGTCAATGTTGACAACTCATAATACGATTCACAAATGATCAAAAGGCGAAACAATGGTTTGAAAATACCAGTTGTTAACTAGCAAGCACAATGAACTTCAATTGGTAGTGGCACGGTGTGGCTACCATGCACAATGACCAACCAAAGGAGGTATATGTAAGTGACCATGACCAAAGAATATCACTATGTGTGGTCAACGTTGACAAGTCATAATACGAGTCACAAACGGTCACAGTGGGAAGTAACGGTACAAAGACCTTCAATAAGTAGTGGCACGGCATCGCTACCATGCACAAAGACCAACCAAAATAGGCATATGTAACTAGCCATGGCCAGAGAATTTCACTATGTGTGGTCAACGTTGACAACTCATAACACGAGTCACAAATGGTCAAATGGGGAAACAATTTTTTGGAAATACTAGTTAACAACTAGCAAGTAGAAAGACCCTGAATACATAGTGGCACGGTATGACTACCATGCACAATGAGCATCCAATGTAGGCATATGTCAGTGACCATGACCAAAGAAATTCACTGTGTTGTCAACGTTGCCAACTCATAAAACAAGTCACAAATGGTCAGAGGGGGAAACAATGGTTTGGGAATACTAGTTATCAACAAGAAAGTACAAGGACCTTCAATTAGTAGTGGCACAATGTGGCTACCACGCACAATAACCAACCAAACTAGGCATATGTCATTGACCATGACCAAAGAATTTCACTGTGTGGTCAACGTTGACAAACCATAATACGTGTCACAGATGGTAAGAAGAGTGAAACAATGGTTTTGGAATACAAGTAATCGACTAGCCAGTACAAATACCTTCAATAAGTAGGGCCACGGTGTGGCTACCCCGCACAATGACCAACCAATGTATGCATATGTCACTGACCATGACCAAACAATTTCACAATGTGTGGTCAACGTTGACAACTCCTAGTACGAGTCAATGGTTTTGGAATGCAAGTCATCAACTATCCAGTACAAATATCTTCAATAAGTAGTGGCACGGCGTGGCTACCATGCATAATAACCAACCAAAGCAGACATATGTCACTGACCATGACCAAAGAATTTCACTATGTGTGTTCAACGTTGCCAAATCATAGCAGGAGTCACAAATAGTCAGAGGGACAAACAATGCTTTGAAAACATTGGTTATCAACTAGAAAGTACAAATATATTCAATGAGAAGTAGCACCTTGTGGCTACCATGCACAATGACTAGCCAAAGTAGGCATATGCCACTGACCATGACCAAAGAATGTAACTATATGTTGTCAACGTTGACAACTCCTCATACGAGTCACAAATGGTCGGAGCAGGAAGCAATGGAGGAAGTAGCAAGTACAAGAACTTCAATAAGTAGTGGCACGGTGTGGCTACCATGCACAATGACCAACCATAGTAGGCATATGTTTGTCATAATGACCAAATAACATCATTGTGTGTGGTCAACGTTGACAACTAATCATACAAGTCACAGATGGTCAAAAGGGGAAACAATGGTTTGGAAAAACTAGTTATCGACTAGCAAGTACAAAGAGCTTTAATAAGTAGTGGCACGGTGTGGCTACCATGGACTATGAGAAACCAATGTAGCCATATGTCACTGACCATTACCAAAGAAACTCACTATGTGTGGTCAATGTCGATAGCTCATAAGACGAGTCACAAATGGTCAAAGGTGAAACTATGGTTTAGGAACACTAGTTATCGACTAGCAAGTAGAAATATCCTGAATACGTAGTCGCATGGTGTGACTACCATGCACAATGACTATCCAAAGTAGGCACAAGTCAATGACCATGACCAAAGAAATTCAATATGTGTCGTCAACGTTGCCAACTCATAATACGAGTCACAAATGGTCAAAGGGAGAGACAATGGGCTGGGAAAACTAGTTATCAACTAGCAAGTACAAAGACCTTCAATTAGTAGTGGCACGGTGTGACTACCATGCACAATGACCAACCAAAGTAGGCATATGTCACTGACCATGACCAAATGATTTTACTATGTGTGGTCAACGTTGACAACTCATAGTACAAGTCACTAATGGTCATAGGGGGAGACAATGGTTTGGAAGTACCAGTTATCGACCAGCAAGTAGAAATACCCTGAGTACATAGTGGCACGGTGTGACTACCATGCAAAATGACCATCCAAAGTAGGCATATGTCAGTGATCATGACCAGAGAAATTCACTATGTGTCGTTGCCAACTCATAATACAAGTCACAAATGGTCAGAAGGGGGTAACAATGGGTTGGGAATATTGGTTATCAACTAGCAAGTACAAAGACCTTCAATTAGTAGTGGCACAGAGTGGCTACCATGCACAATGACAAACGAAAGTAGGCATATGTCACTGACCATGACCAAAGAAGTTCACTATGTGTGGTCAACGTTGACAAATCATAATACGTGTCACAAATGGTCAGAAGAGTGAAACAATGGTTTTGGAATACAAGTCATTGACTAGCCAGTACAAAGACCTTCAATAAGTAGTTGCACGGTGTGGCTACCATGCACAATGACCAACCAATGTAGGCATATGTCACTGACCATGACCAAACAATTTCACAATGTGTAGTCAACGTTGATAACTCCTAATACGAGTCACGCATGGTCAGAGGGGGAAACAATGGTTGGAAAATACTGCTTATCAAATAGCAAGTACAAAGACCTTCAATAAGTAGTAGCACGGTGTGGCTACAATGCACAATGACCAAGGAAAGTTGGCATATGTCACTGCCCATAACCGAAGAATTTTACTATGTGTGGACAACGTTGACGACTCATAATACGAGACACAAATGGTCAGATGGGGAAACACTGAGTTGAGAATACTGGTTATTGACTAGAAAGTACAAATACCTTCAGTAAAAGGTAACACGGTGTGGCTACCATGCACAAGGACTAACCACAGTAGGCGCATGGCACTAAACATGACCAAAGAATTCAACTATTTGTTGACAACGTTGACATCTCATCATACGAGTCGCAATTGGTCAGAAGGGGAAACAATGGGTTGGGAATACAAGTTATTGAGTAGAAAGTACAAAGAACTTCATTTACGGTGTGGCTACCATGCACAATGACCAACCAAAGTAGGCATATGTCAGTGACCATGACCAAAGAATATCACTATATCTGGTCAACGTTGAAAACTCATAATACGAGTCACAAACGGTCATATGGGGAAACAATGGTTTGAAAATAACATTTTTTGTCTAGAAAGTACAAATACCTTCAATAAGTAGTGGCACAGCGTGGCTACAATGCTCTATGACCATCCAAAGTAGGCATATGTCACTAGCCATGACCAAATGATTTCACTATGTTTGTCAACGTTGACCACTTATAACACGAGTCAGAAATAGTCAAGGGGGACTAATGGTTTGGAAATACTAGTTATGGACTAGCAAGTAAAACGAGATTTAATAAGTAGTGGCACATTGTGGCTACCATGCCCTATTACCAACCAAAGTAGGCATACGTCACTGACCTTGACCAAAGAAACTCAGTATGTGTGGTCAACGTTGATAACTCATAAGACGAGTCACAAATGGTCAGAGGGTGAGACAATGGGTTAGGAACATTAGTTTCCGAGTAGCAAGTACCAAGACCTTCAATAAGTAGTGGCACGATGTGGCCATCATGCACAATGACAAACCAAAGTAGGCATATGTCACTGACCATGACCAAACAATTTCACTACGTGTGGTCAACGTTAACAACTCAAAGTACAAGTCACAAGTGGTCAAAGGGGGAAACAATGGTTTGGAAACACTATTTCTTAACTAGCAAGTAGAAACACCCTGAATACGTAGTGGCACGGTGTGACTACCGTGCACAATGACCATGCAAAGTAGGCATAAGTCAATTACCATGACCAAAGAAATTCACTATGTGTCGTCAACGTTGCCAACTCATAATTCGAGTTACAAATGGTCAGAGGGGGAAAAAATGGGTTGGAAATACTAGTTATGAACTAGCAAGTGCAAAGACCTTCAATTAGAAGTGGCACGGTGTGGCTACCATGCACAATGACCAACCAAAGAAGACATATGTCAGTGACCATGACCAAAGATTTTCACTATGCGTGGTCAACGTTGACAACTCATAATAGGAGTCACAAATGGTCAAAGGGGGAAAACTTGGATTTGGAATACAAGTCATCAACTAGCCCGTACAAAATATCTTCAATAAGTAGTGGCACGATGTGGCTACTATGCACAATGACCAACCAAAGCAGACATATGTCATTGACCATGAGCAAAGAATTTCACTATGTGTGGTCAACGTTGCCAAATCATAATACGAGTCACAAATAGTCAAATGGGAAAACAATGGTTGGAAAATACTGTTTATAAACTAGCAAGTACAAAGACCTTCAATAAGCAGTAGCATTGTGTGGCTACCATGCACAATGACCAAGGAAAGTTTGCATATGTCACTGCCCATAACCAAAGGATTTCAATATGTGTGCTCAATGTTGACGACTCACAATACGAGTCACAGATGATCAGATGGGGAAACACTGGGTTGGGAATACAGGTTATCGACTAGTAACTACAAAGACGTTCAATAAGAAGTAGCACGGTGTGGCTACCATGCACAATGACTAAGCAAAGTAGGCATATGGCACTGACCAAGACCAGAGAATTTAACTATAGGTTGTCAACGTTGACAACTCATAATACGAGTCAGAAATGGTCAGACGAGAAAACAATGGTTGGAAAACACCAGATATTAACGAGCAAGTACAATCAACTTCAATCAGTAGTGGCAAGGTGTGGCTACCATCCACAATGACCAACCAAAGTAGGCATATGTCAGTGACCATGACCAAAGAACATCACTATGTGTGGTCAACGTTGACAAGTCATAACACGAGTCACAAACGGTCAGAGGGGGATGTAATGGTTTGGACAATGTATTTCGTCTAGCAAGAACAAAGACCTTCAATAAGTAGTGGTACGGCATGCCTACCAGGTACAATGACCACCCAAAGTAGGCACATGTAAACAGGCATGACCAAAAAACTTCACAATGTGTTGTCAACATTGACAACTCATAATACGAGTCACAAGTGGTCAAAGGGGGGAACAATTGTTTGGGAATACTAGTTATTGACTAGCAAGTACAAATAGCTTTGTTATGTAGTGGCACGGTGTGGCTACCGTGCACTATGACCAACCAAAGTAGGCATATGTCACCAACCATAAGCGAAGAAACTCACTATGTGTGGTCAACGCTGATAACTCATAAGGCGAGTAACAAATGGTCAGAGGGTGGAACAATGGTTTAGGAAGACTAGTTTCCAACTAGAAAGTACTAAGACCTTCCATAACTTGTGGCACGGTGTGGCTATAATGCACAATGACAAACCAAAGAAGGCATATGTCACTGACCATGACCAAAGAAATTCACAATGTGCGGTCAACGTTCACAAATCATAATACGTGTCACAAATGGTCAGAAGGGGGAAACAATGGTTTTGGGATACAAGTCATCGACTAGCCAGTACACAGACCTTCAATAAGAAGGGGCACGGTTTGGCTACCACGCACAATGACCAACCAATGTGGGCATGTGTCACTGACCATGACCAAATAATGATCACATCCCAAATGGGAGGTGATAATGATTATGACAAAGAACTTCGAATTTCACAATGTGTGGTCAGCGTTGACAACTCATAACATGAGTCACAAATGGTGAGAGGGGGAAACAATGGTTTTGGAGTAAAAATCATCGACTAGCCAGTACAAGGACTTCAATAAGATGTGGCACGGTGTGGCTACCATGCACAATGACCAACCAAAGCAGGCATATGTCACTGACCATGACCAAAGAATTTCACTATGTGTGGTCAACGTTGACAACTCACAACACGAGTCACAAATGGTCACAGGGGGGAGCAATGGTTTAGAAATACTAGTTATCAACTAGCAAGTACAAATATCTTTAATTGGTAGTGGCACGGTGTGGCTACCATGCACTTTGACCAACCAAAATTGGCATATGTCACTGATCATAACCAAATGTTTTTACGAAGCGTGGTCAACGTTGAGGACTCATTACACGAGACACAAATGGTCAGATGGGGCAACACTGGGCTGGAAATACTCTTAATTGACTAGCAAATATAAACACCTTCAATACGAAGTAGCACGGTGTGGCTACCATGCACAATGACTAACCAGAGTATGCATATGGCACGGACCATGACCAAACAATTTAACTATAAGTTGTCAACTCGACAACTCATTATACGAGTCACAAATGGTTAGAAGGGTAAACAATGGTTTGGAAATACCAGATATTAACTAGAAACTACAAATAACTTCAATTATTAGTGGCACGGTGTAGCTGCCATGCACAATGACCAACCGAAGTAGGCATATGTCAGTGACCATGTCCAAAGAATATCACGATGTGTGGTCAACGTTCACAACTCATAATACGAGTCACAAAGGGTCAGCGGGGAAAATAATGGTTTGGAAATACTGTTTTTTGTCTAGCATCTACATAGACCTTCATCAAGAAATGGCACGGCATGGCTACCATGCACAATGACCCCCCAAAGTAGGCATACGTTACTAGCCATGACCAAAGAATTTCACTATGTGTGGTCAACGTTGACAACTCATAACATGAGTCACAAATGGTCACAGGGGTGAACAATGGTTTAGAAATACTAGTTATCAACCAGCAAGTACAAATATCTTTAATTGGTAGTGGCACCGCGTGGCTACCATGCACTTTGACCAACCAAAGTAGGCATATGTCACTGACCATGACTAAAGAGACTCACTATCTGTGGTCAACGTTGATAACTCATGAGACCCTCTGACCATTGTTCCACCCTCTGACAAAGGGTCAGAGGGTGGAACAATGGTTTAGGAACATTAGTTTCCGACTAGCAAGTAATAAGACCTTCAAGAACTAGGGGCACGGTGTGGCTATCATGCACAATGACCAACCAAAATAGGCATATGTCAGTGATCATGACAAAACCATTTCACTTTGTGTGGTCAATGTTGAAAACTCATAGTACAAGTCACAAATGGTCAGAGGGGGAAACAATGGTCTGGAAATACTAGTTATCGACTAGCAAGTAGAAAGACCCTAAATACATAGTGGCACGGTGTGAATACCATGCACAATGACCATCCAAAGTAGGCATATGTCAGTGACCATGACCAAAGAAATTCACTATGTGTCGTCAACGTTGCCAACCCTTAATCCAAGTCACAAATGGTCAGAGGGGGAAACAATGGTTTGGGAATACTAGTTATCAACCAGCAAGTACAAAGACCTTCAATTAGTAGTGGCACAATGTGGCTAACATGCACAATGACCAACCAAAGTAGGCATATGTCACTGACCATGACTAAAGAATTTGACTATTTGTGGTCAACGTTGACAAATCATAATACGTGTAACAAATGGTTAGAAGGGGGAAACAATGGTTTTAGAATACAAGTCATCCACTAGCCAGTACAAAGACCTTCAATAAGAAGGGGCACGGTATGGCTACCACGCACAATGTCCAACCAATGTAGGCATGTGTCACTGACCATGACCAAATAATGATCACCTCCCAAATGGGAGGTGATAATGATTATGACAAAGAACTTCGACTTTCACAATGTGTGGTCAACGTTGACAACTCATGATATGAGTCACAAATAGTGAGAGGGGGAAACAATGATTTTGGAATACAAGTCATTGACTAGCCAATACAAAGACCTTCAATAAGTAGTGGCACGGTGTGGCTACCATGCACAATGACCAACCAAAGCAGGCATATGTCACTGACCATGACCAAAGAATTTCACTATGTGTGGTCAATGTTGCCAAATCATAACACGAGTCAAAAATAGTCAAAGGGACACGCAATGGTTGGAAAATGCTGGTTATCAACTATCAAGTACAAAGACCTTCAATAAGTAGTAGCACGGTGTGGCTACAGTGCACAACGACCAACCAAAGTTGGCATATGTCACTGACCATAACCAAATAATTTTACTTAGTGTGGTCAACATTGACGACTCATTATACGAGACACAAATGGTCAGATGGGGCAACACTTATTTGGAGTAGCACGGTGTGGCTACCATGCACAATGACTAACCAAAGCAGGCATATGGCACTGACCATGACCAAAGAACATAACTGTTTTATGTCAACGTAGACAAGTCATAATACGAGTCACAAATGGTCAGACGAGGAAATAATGGTTTTGGAATACCAGGTATTAACTAGCAAGTACAAAGAACTTCAATTAATAGTGGCACTGTGTGGCTACCATGCATAATGACCAACCAAAGTAGGCATATGTCAGTGACAATGACCAAACAATATCCCTATGTGTGATCAACGTTGACAACTCATAATACAAGTCACAAACGATCAGAGGGGGAAACAATGGTTTGGAAACAATGTTTTTTTCTAGCAAGTACAAAGACCTTCAATAAGTAGTGGCACAGCGTGGCTACCATGCACAATGACCACCCAAAGTAGGCATATGTCACTAGCCATCACCAAAGAATTTTACTGTGGTCAACGTTTACAACTCATAATACGAGTCACAAATGGTCAAAGGGGGGAATAATTGTTTGGAAATACTAGTTATCAACTAGAAAGTACAAATAGCTTTAATAAGTAGTAGCACGGTGTGGCTACCATGCACTATGACATACAAAAGCAGGCATATGTCACTGACCATGACCAAAGAAACTCACTATGTGTGATCAATGTTGATAACTCATGACAAGAGTCACAAATGGTTAGAGGGTGGGACAATGGTTTGGAAATAATATCTTTTGTCTATAAAGTACAAATACCTTCAATACGTAGTGGCACGGCGTCGCTACCCCTGATAATGCCACCCAAAGTAGGCATATGTCACTAGCCATGACCAAAGAATTTCATTGTGTGGTCAACGTTGAACCCATAATCCGAGTCACAAATGGTCAAAAGGGTGGAACAATGGTTTGGAAATTCTAGTTATCAACTAGCAAGTACAACGAGCTTTAATAAGTAGTGGAACGGTGTGGCTAGTATGCAATATGACCAACCAAAGTAGGCATATGTCACTGACAATGACCAAAGAAACTCACTATGTGTGGTCAACGTTGATAACTCATAAGACGAGTCACAAATGGTCAGAGGGTGGAACAATGGTTTAGGAAAGCTAGTTTCTGACTAGAAAATACTAAGGCCTTCAGTTAGTAGTGGCACGGTGTGGACATCATGCACAATGACCAACCAAAGTAGGCATATGGGACTGACCATGACGAAATCATTTCACTATGTGTGGTCAACGTTGAGAACTCATAGTACAAGTCACAAATGGTCAGAGGGGGAAACAATGGTTTGGAAATGCTAGTTATTGACCAGAGAGTAGAAAGACCCTGAATGCGTAGTGGCACGGTGTGAATACCATGCACAATGACCATCCAATGTAGGAACATGTTAGTGACCATGACCAAAGAAATTCACTATGTGTCGTCAATGTTGCCAACTCATCATACGAGTCACAAATGGTCAGCAGGGGAAACAATGATTTTGGAATACTAGTTATTAACTAGAAAGTACAAATACATTCAACTAGTAGTGGCACAGTGTGGCTACCATGCACAATGACCAACCAAAATAGGCATATGTCACTAACCATGACCAAAGAATTTCACTTTGTGTGGTCAACGTTGAGAAATCATAATACGTATCACAAATGGTCAGAAGGGGGAAACAATGGTTTTGGAATACAAGTCATTGACTAGCCAGTACAAAGACGTTCAAAAAGTAGTGGCACGGTGTGGCCACCACGCACAATAACCAACCAATGTAGGCATTTGTCATTGACCATGACCCACTAATTTTACAATGTGTGGTCAACGTTACCAACTCATTATACGAGTCACAAATGGTAAGACAAGGGGAACAATGGTTTTGGAATACAAGTCATTGACTAGCCAGTACAAAGACCTTCAATAAGCAGTGGCACAGTGTGGCTACCATGCACGATGACCAACAAAAGTTGGCATATGTCAGTGACCATGACCAAAGAAATTCACTATGTGTCGACAACGTTGCCAACTCATAATACAAGTCACAAATGGTAAGAGGGGGAAACAATGGGTTGGGAATACCAGTTATCAACTAGCAAGTACAAAGACCTCCAATTACTAGTGGCACAGTGTGGCTACCTTGCACAATGACCAACCAAAGTAGGCATATGTCACTGACCATGACCAAAGAAATTCGCTATGTGTTGTCAACGTTGACAAATCATAATACGCGTCTCAAATGGTCAGAAGGGGGAATCAATGGTTTTGGAATACAAGTCATCGACTAGCCAGTACAAAGACTTTCAATAAGTAGTGCCACGGTGTGGCTACCACGCACAATGACCAACCAATGTACGCATATGACACTGACCATGACCAAATCATTTCACAATGTGTGGTTAATGTTGACAACTCATAATACGAGTCACAAATGGTCAGAGGGGGAAACAATGGTTTTGGAATACAAGTCATCGAATAGCCAATACAAATACCTTCAATAAGTAGTGGCACGGTGTGGCTACCATGCACAATGACCAACCAAAGCAGGCACATGTCACTGACCATGACCAAAGAATTTCCCTATGTGTGGTCAATGTTTCCACATCATAATACGAGTCACAAATAGTCAGAGTGGCAAAAAATAGTAGGAAAAAACTGGTTATCAACTAGCAAGTACAAATACATTCAATAAGGAGTAGCACAGTGTGGCTACCATGCACAATGACCAACCAAAGTTGGCATATGTCACTGACCATAACCAAAGAATTTCACTATGTGTGGTCAACGTTGACGACTCATACTACGAGACACAAATGGTGAGATGGGGAAACATTGGGTTGGGAATAGTGGTTATTGACTAGCAAGTACAAAGACCTTCAATTAGAAGTAGCACGGTGTGACAACCATGCATAATGACTAACCAAAGTAGGCATATGGCACTGACCATGACCAAACACTTTAACTATATGTTGTCAAAGTTGAAAACTCATAATGAAAGTCACAAATTTTCAGAAGGGGAAACAATGGTTTGAGAATAATGGTAAACGACTAGCAAGTACAAAGAACTTCAATTAGTAGTGGCACGGTGTGGGTACCATGCACAAAGACCAACCAAAGTAGGCATATGTCAGTAAGGGTGCACACCAAATCCACGGATCCGCGGATCTTACTCACGGTTCTCGGATCTCGGATCCATCCGCGGATCCGGTTCTTTCCGCGGGATCCGATCCGTGGAACCGCGGATCCTTCGCCGGGGGGGGGGGGGGGGGGGGGNACCAAGCAGAGGGCCGAAGTTCCGATTTTTGAGGCGTTGAACCTGGGCGAATCGCACCTTTCGTGCATGACGTGGAGGAATGTTATCTGCCTCCACGTCAATTCGGTACGAGCGGCGCCGAAAAGTGTCTCAGTACGTACTGACGTGTGTTGTTTTGCTTGGATACAATGTCCACACTGGCTGCCACTTGTCAATAGATTCACTACGCCCATGTATTCTGCCGTGTACTAGGCCCATGTAGCCGGTGGCTGCCGTGGCTGCTTCCGAGAGCGTCAGCCATTGCATGCACAATTTCCTCTGTCGCATGCTCGTTATCACTTCCGTGCGACACGCGGTTACGTCGGATAATGTTTTAATTTTTTAGATTTGTTTTTTTTCAAATTTCATCTTTTCCATCCGGATATCATGCTTAACCGTCGTTGAAATCATGTAAAGTGTAGTACCAGGTATATGCCTTGTAGACGCTTCTTTCGATTTTAATTTGACAATGCCGGAGGGCCTGATGGCTGTGAGGGGTCTTGGCACGCTCACCATTGTGAGCGTCAGTTGAGGACTCTGCTCGTAACTTTCACAGTTACGAGCACAGCTCAGTCACGAGCTGTGCTCGTGACTGAGCTCCTCCCCAACTCCTCTCTGCCACTCCCTCCTGCTCTCCGGTCTCAACACCATGGCCGACGATGGCGCTGTCGCCGAGTCCGGTAACGCTCGCCCATCGGTTTCAGAGAACGACGAGGATGATAGCGGCGATGAGACGCAAGGAGAGAAGCGCAAGGAGCTGGATGAAACAGGCGCACCGTCAGTCATCTGGCAGGAGTTCAAAAAGACCGGCACCAGAGATGACCCACGGGCCCAGTGCAACCACTGTCCCAAGAACTACTCCCGCAAGCAGGGCTGTACCAGCAACATGTGGAAACATATGCGCAACAAGCACCCCGTAGTCTACAAGCGGCTGAAGGAGGAGGCCGCAACCCAGGCGCTCAAGATGGCCACGTCCCAGGCGGTGGCCGTACAAGCAGAAGCAGAGGGCGCAGTGGGGGTGAACGTGGAGAACACCATCATCGCGCGTGGTGTAGCGGCCGTGGGGGTTCTCTTTGACAAGAAGTACTTCCAGACTTGTGTCTGGAAACACGTCATCGACAAGAACGTCAGCTTCCTCAGCATGGAGTCGTACTGGCTGCAGCAAGCCTTCGCGCACGCAAATCCAGCGGCGGTGATGCCGGGGCGGATGACCATCTCCAGGCAGATTGTGCTTGCTGCAGCCGCATTTCGCACGAGGATCCGGAGGCAGCTGTCTGAGGTAAAATCTGCTGTGTCTTTCACCACAGACGGCTGGAAGGGGGATAACAGGATGAAGTACGTAGGTGTCACGGCACACTGGATGGAGGACTGGAACATCAAGGCAATTGCTCTGTCTTTCCCAGCTGTGCCTGAAAATCCTACTGCTGTTAGGATGTTTGAGGTGTTCTCTTCGGCTTTGAAGTCTTGGGGCTTGTGGGA
>SZWC01004116.1:86773-158279 GCA_023375785.1 Penium margaritaceum
AAGGCCGGGCATATCAGATGCCTAGGCCACATCATGAATCTTGCCGTGAATGATCTCATGAACCTCGATGCTGTTGCCGAAGTCATCTCATCCGCACGCAGCATCGCAGTCTTTGTCACACGGTCGACACCACGTGAGCAGTCGCTGGTGAACCGCGCAGCTGCAGAAGGACTCACTTACCAGTCACTGCATCTGGACACGGAGACGAGATGGAACTCGACCCTGGACATGATGCAGCGTGTGCTGCACCTGAAACCTGTTCTCCCCAGCTGGCTTGACGGCTATGGCCGGGATGGTGAAGCCCTGAAACTGACGTCTGATGGGTGGACTCTCATTGCCCTGATGACCCTCATTCTAAAGCCCTTCAAGGCTTACACTGATGATGTCAGTGGAAGCAAGTACCCTACCCTCAACCTTGTGATTCCCTTCTTTGAGTCCATGTTTGACAAGCTGTCAGGCTGGCAGGTCAAGGCAGAAGCAGCAGTGGCAAAAAGCAGAAGGAGAGGAGTGGCGGGCAAGCTCGACGCAAAGGAGAAGCTGCTGTCACAGTTGCTGCCGGGGTTTGAGAACGCTCTGGCGAAGCTTGAGAAGTACGCGAAGCTGCTGACAGATAAGCATGTGTTGGCGACAGCCGCAGACCCCCGCTTCAGGCTGAAGTATTACGGCAGAACCCACGGTCTCATGGGCATCAGGTCAGCAGCAGCCTTGCAGGTGAAGCTGCTGCAGCTCATGCGGCCATATCATGAGCGTGTCGAGCAAGAGCGCGCAGAAGCAGCAGCTGCAGCAGAAGCAGCAGCATCGTCAGACCAGCAAAACCAGGAGCCAGGCGTGAACAACAGTCAGAGCTCTGCCGGACAGAGCTCAGCCTCTACATCTGCCCGGCAGTTGCACCCGAGAGCAGAGCAGCAGCGAGCAGAGGACGATGCTCTACTGGAGGCAGCACTGGCGGACCCCATGGCTGATATGTTCGAGACACCGGTGCCACCACCAGCAGCAGAAGTGCAACTGAGTGGCCTGGAGGACGAAGTGGATAGGTGGAGCAAGCTCGAGAAGAAGCATCCCAAGACAAACATCCTGAAGCATTACCGAAAGCTCCACAACCAGTTTCCAACATTTTACCTCCTCGGCATGGATGTGTTCTGTGTGCCTGGCACTTCCACTCCTTCTGAACGGCTGTTTTCCTTGGGCAGGCACGTCATCACAGACTTCCGGCACTCCTTGGCGCATTTGACAGTGGAGAACCTGCTGACCATGAAGAGTTGGATCAACGAGCCAACGCTGCGAGACNATTTGTGCTTACCAATGAGTGATGCATTTGTATGGCAATAACTGATGCATTTTGTTCATTCAATTGAATGGTAGTAAGTGATGCAATGAGGTCATCCAATTGTATGGCAGTGAGTGAAGGACTTTGGTGAACCAATTGCATGGCAGTAACTGCATTGACATGCAAGACACAAAGTGTAAAATCCAATCATATGCACTACTGGTGGAAACCATTGTTATGGGAAAATGACAATGGTGGGGGTTTGAAGAACATGGTTGTCCATGTTGTCGTTAACGTTCTGTGCAAAAGTGTGTGTGTGGCACGTTACACATTAGTGCACTTGAGAGGATCCGCGGATGCACGGATCAAAAGATCCGAGAGTCCTGGGATCCGCGGATCCGGATCCGGATCCGCGGTTCCGGATCGCCGGAGGCGATCCGCCCCACGGATCCGGATCTGACTCCAGATCCGCGGATCAGATCCGGTGTGCACCCTTATATGTCAGTGACCATGACCAAAGAATATCACTATGTGTGGTCAACGTTGACAACTCATAATACAAGTCACAAACGGTCAGATGAAAAATAATGGTTTGGAAGTAATAATTTTTGTCTAGAAAGTACAACGACCTTCGATAAATAGTGGCACGGTGTAGCTACCATGCACAATGACCACCCAAAGTAGGCATATGTCATTAGCCATGACCAAAGATTTTCACTATGTGTGGTCAACGTTGACAACTCAGAATACGAGTCACAAATGGTGAAAGGGGGGAACAATGGTTTGGAAATACTAGTTATCTACTAGCAAGTACAAAAAGGTTTAATAAGTAGTTTCACGGTGTGGCTATCATGCACAATGACCAACCATAGTAGGCATATGGCACAGACAATTACCAAAGAATTCAACTTTATGTTGTCAACGTTGACAACTCATAATATGAGTCACAAACGTTTAGAAGGGGTAACAATGGTTTGGGAATACTAGTTATTAACTAGCAAGTACAAAGAGCTTCAATTAGTAGTGGCACGGTGTGGATACCATGCACAATGACCAACCAAAGTAGGCATATGTCAGTGACCATGATCAAAGAAAATCTCTATGTGTGAATAAAGTTGACAACTCATAACACGAGTCACAAATGGTCAGAGGGGGAAAAAATGGTTTTGGAAATAGTATTTTTTTGTCTAGAAAGTACAAAGACCTTCAATAAGTAGTGGCACGGCGTGGCTACCCCTCACAATGACCACCCAAAGTAGGCATATGTCATTAGCCATGACCAAAGAATTTCACTGTGTGGTCAACGTTGAACTCATAATACGAGTCACAAATGATCAAAGGGGGAGAAAGATAGTTTGCAAATACTAGTTATCAACTAGCAAGTACAAAGAGATTTAATGAGTAGTGGCACGGTGTGGCTACCATGCACTATGACCAACCAGAGTAGGCATATGTCACTGACCATGATCAAAGAAACTCTCTATGTGTGGTCAACGTTGATAACCCATAAGACGAGTCACAAATGGGCAGAGGGTGGAACAATGGATTAGGAACACTAGTTTTCGACTAGCAAGTACAAAGACCTTCAATCAGTAGTAGCACGGTGTGGCTACCATGCACAATGACCAACCAAAGTTGGCATATGTCACTGACCATAACCAAAGAATTTCACTATGTGTGGTCAACGTTGACGACTCATAATACGAGACACAAATGGTATGATGGGAAAATACTGGGATGAAAATACTGGTTATGGACTATCAAGTACAAAGACCTTCAATAAGAAGTAGCACGGTGTGGCTACCATGCACACCGACTGACCAAAGTAGGCATATGGCACTGACTATGACCTTATAAATGAACTATATGTTGTCAACGTTGACAACTCATAATACGAGTAACAAATAGTCACAAGGGGAAAAAATGGTTTGGGAATATCAGTTATTAACTAGCAGGTACAAAGAACTTCAATTAGTAGTGGCACGGTGTGGCTACCATGCACAATGACCAACCAAACTAGGCACATGTCAGTGACCATGACCAAAGAATATCACAATGTGTGGTCAACATTGACAGCTCATAACACGAGTCACAAATGGTCAGAGGGGGAAATAATGGTTTGGAAATAATATTTTTCTTCTGGCAAGTACAAAAACCTTCAACAAGTAGTGGCACGGCGTGGCTACCATGCACAATGACCACCCAAAGTAGGAATATGTCACTAGCCATGACCAAAGAATTTCACTAGGTGTGGTCAACGTTGACAACTCATAACACGAGTCACAAATGGTCAAAGGTGGGAACAATGGTTTTGAAATACTAGTTATCAACTAGCAAGTACAGAGAGCTTTAATAAGTAGTGGCACGGTATGGCTACCATGCACTATGACCAACCAAAGTTGGCATATGTCACTGACCATGACCAAATAAACTCACTATGTGTGGTCAACGTTGATTACTCGTAAAACGAGTCACAAGTGGTTAGAGGGTGGAACAATGGTTCAGAAACACTAGTTTTTTACTAGAAAGTACTAAGACCATGAATAAGTAGTGGCACGGTGTGGCTATCATGCACAATGACCAAACAAAGTAGGCATATGTCAATGTCCATGACCAAGTAATTTCACTATGTGTGGTCAACGTTGACAACTCATAGTACAAGTCAGAAATGGTCAAAGGGGGAAACAATGGTTTGGAAATACTAGCTACAGACTAGCAAGTAGAAAGACCATGCATGCGTAGTGGCACAGTGTGACTACCATGCACAATGACCATCCAAAGTAGGCATATGTCAATGACCATGACCAAAGAAATTCACTATGTGTCGTGAACGTTGCCAACTCATAACATGAGTCATAAATGGTCAGAGGAGGAAACAATGGGTTGGAAAAACTAGTTATCAACTAGCAAGTACAAAGACATTCAATAAGCAGTGGAACAGTGTGGCTACCATGCACAATGACCAACCAAAGTAAGCATATGTCATTGACCATGAGCAAAGAATTGCACTATGTGTGGTCAACGTTGATAAATCATAATACGTGTCACAAATGGTCACAAGGGGGGAAATAATGGTTTTGGAATACAAGTCATCGACTAGCCACTACAAAGACCTTCAATAAGTAGTGGCACGGTGTGGCTACCACGCACAATGACCAACAAGTGTAGGCATATGTCACTGACCATGACCAAATAATTTCACAATGTGTGGTCAACGTTGACAACTCATGACACGAGTAACAAATGATCAGAGTGGGAAACAATGGTTTTAGAATACAAGTCATCGACTAGCCAGTGGAACGACCTTCACTAAGTAGTGGCACGGTGTGGCTACCATGCACAATGACCAACCAAAGAAGGCACATGTTACTGACCATGACCAAATAATTCTAGTATGTGTGGTCAACGTTGCCAAATCATAATACGAGTCACAAATAGTCAGAGGGGCAATCAATGCTTGGAAAATACTGGTTTTCAACAAGCATGTGCAAAGACCTTCAATACATAGTAGCACGGTGTGGCTACCATGCACAATGACCACCCAAAGTAGGCATATGTCACTAGCCATGACCAAAGAATTTCAATATGTGTGGTCAACATTGACAACTCTTAATATGAGTCACAACTGGTCAAAGGGGGGAACAGTGATTCAAAAATACTTGTTATCAAATAGCAAGTACAAAGAGCTTTAAAAAGTAGTGGCACGGTGTGGATACCATGCATAATGACCAACCAAAGTAGGCATATGTCACTCACCATGACCAAAGAAACTCACTATGTGTGGTCAACGTTGATAACTCATGAGACGAGTCACAAATGGTCAGAGGGTGCAAGAATGGTTTAGGACCACTAGTTTCTGACTAGCAAGTACTAAGACATTCCATAATAAGTGGCACTGTGTGGCTATCATGCGCAATGACCAACCAAAGTAGGCATATGTCACTGACCATGACCAAGTAATTTCACTATGTGTGGTCAACGTTAAGAACTCATGGCACAAGTCACGAATGGTTATAGGGGGAAACAATGGTTTGGAAATACATGTTATCAACTAGCAAGTATAATGACCCTGAATACGTAGTGGCACGGTGTGACTACCATGCACAATGACCATCCAAAGTAGGCATATGTCAGTGACCATGACCAACGAAAGTCACTATGTGTCGTCAACACTGCCAACTCATAAAACGAGTCACAAATGGTCAAAGGACGAAACAATGGTTTGGGAATACTAGTTATCAACTAGCAAGTACAAAGAATTTCAATTAGAAGTGGCACAGTGTGGCTACCAGTCACCAACCAAAGTAGGCATATGTCACTGACCATGACCAAAGGCTTTCACTATGAGTGGTCAACGTTGACAAATCATAATACGTGTCATAAATGTTTAGAAGGGGGAAACAATGGTTTTGGAATACCAGTCATCGACTAGCCAGTACAAAGACCTTCAACATGTGGTGTCACGGTGTTGCTACCACGCACAATGACCAACCAATGTAGGCATATGTCACTGACCATGACCAAACAATTTCACAATGTGTGGTCAGCGTGGACAACTCATAATACGAGTCTTTATTGGTCTGAGGGGGAAACACTGGTTTTGGAATACAAGTCATCCACTAGCCATTACAAAGACCTTCAATAAGTAGTGGCACGGTGTAACTACCATGCACAATGACCAACCAAATAAGGCATATGTCACTAACCATGATAAAAGAATTTCACTATTTGTCGTGAACGTTGCCAACTCATAATACGAGTCACAAATGGTCAGAGGGGGAAACAATGGTTTGGGAATACTAGTTATCAACTAGCAAGTACAAAGACCTTCAATTAGTAGTGGAACATTGTGGCTACCATGCACTATGACCAACCAAAGTAGGCATATGTCACTGACCATGACCAAAGAATTTCACTATGTGTGGTCAACGTTGACAAATCATAATGCATGTCACAAATGGTCACAAGGGGGAAACAATGGTTTTGGAATACAATTCATCAATTAGCTAGTACAAAACCCTTCAATAAGTAGTGG
This sequence comes from Penium margaritaceum, assembly GCA_023375785.1. NCBI lineage: Eukaryota > Viridiplantae > Streptophyta > Zygnematophyceae > Desmidiales > Peniaceae > Penium > Penium margaritaceum. Next base: position 93,076 of record SZWC01004116.1, read on the forward strand.
CACGGTGTGGCTACCACGCACAAGGATCAACCAATGTAGGTACATGTCACTGACTATGCCCAAACAATTTCACAATGCGTGGTCAACGTTGATAACTCATAACACGAGTCACAAATTGTTAGAGGGGGAAACAATGATTTTGGACTACAAGTCATCGCCTAGTCAGTATAAAGACCTTCAATAACTAGTGGCACGGTCTGGATACCATGCACAATGACCAACCAAAGCACGCATATGTCACTGAACATGACCAAATAACTTCACTATGTGTGGTCAACGTTGCCCAATCATAAAACGAGTCACAAATAGTCAAAGGGGCAAACAACGGTGGGAGAATAATGGTTATCAACTAGCAAGTACAAAGACCTTCAATAAGTAGTAGCACAGTGTGGCTACAATGCACAATGACCAACCAAAGTTGGCATATGTCACTCGTGAGGCCTTCAGTATGCTTGGTACTGTTGGCGATGTCTCCGGTGTTCGGACGGGCTCCGGCCATGTGTTACCTGACCACAGCGTCGGTGTCATTTTTTTTGTGGTCCTGTCAGTGATGTCTTCCTGACCGATGTCCTGGTCGTCCTCGGTCTTGAGCTCTAACTCCTGTATGTTACTGCCCTTGACCGTATCAGCATGGATGTTGTGCACTCGCATGTTGTTGGCACTGTGGCGTTGCACCCATTAGGTCTTCTCGTTCTTCAAGCCACCGCCCGTGGCAACCTGTGGCACAGACTGTATCTTGCACAACCGCCTTTGCCACGTCCACTCCGCTGCCGTCGACAGCATGCTGCGCACATAGCCGGCTAAGGGCCTTGACCCTGAGACATTCCCTTTGCCAGGCCCCACGGAGTGCTTTGATCACGCTCAGGGAAAGATGCACCAATCCACATACCCTCTATCCTCCTCCTGTGCATCCGCCCCTCTCAACGTGGTCCACTCCGATGTCATGGGTCCTCTCCCTACCAAGTCCGTCGGAGAGCATGGCCGCTCTTTGCTCACCCTCACTAACGACTACTCTCGCTACCGCTGGGTCTTCTACCTTTGGCAGAAGAGCGATGTTGCCTGTGCCATTCAGTATTGGCTTTTCCTTGCGGAGTGCAAATGTGGTCGATCTCTTTGCCACTTTCGCTCCGATCGCAGTGGTGAGTACATGGGCAAGACCACGGTATCCACCACGAGACGTCCCCGCCCTATACGCCCGCCCAGACCGGCGTCTTCAAGCGGTGGAACCGTACCATGGTTGACGTCGTCCGCACCATGCGGGTTGAGTCTGGCCTCTCCGATGGCTTCTCCTTTGAAGCCATGGCCTACATGACGTGGGTCTGGAACCGGATTAATCAAGCACCCCTTCTCCGTCAGTCCACGCCACACCAGCATGGTGCGGTCAGCACGCTAACCTCCGCCCTGCTCGCGTCTAGGGTTGTGTAGCCATCGTGTGGCTGCCCGCCCCACAGCAAGGCAGCAAGCTCGCCCGCCGCCGGCATCCTTGGACCTTTCTCCGTGTCTCTCTTTAGTCCAAGGCTTGGCGCTTCTGGGATCCCTCCCGACATTGCATCATCGAGTCCCGTGATGCCCTCTTCTTTGAGGAACTGTTTCCGCGAGACCTCGTTTGCTCCAGCTTGTCCGTGTCCCTCCCGTTGCGTGGGGGAGTGGTAAGTCTGTCCTCCATCCTACCGCTTCCTTGTGGCACATCCCTGGGTCCAACTTTGAGCCAGCAGCCCCAGTCGCACCCACTAGGCCCTCTCAGCCGGCAGACCCAGTCGCACCCGCTGCTCCCTCCGGGCCAGCAGATCCTGTTGAGCCTAGTGGCCCCTCCGAGCCGGCAGCCCCATTCACGTCTACTGGTCCATCTAGGCCAGTCGTCCCAGTTGTGCCCGCTGGCACCTCCGAACCGTCAGCCTCAATCGCACCCACTGGCCCCTTCGGGGCAGCCGTCCCAGTTGCGCTCGTTGGCACCTCCAGACAGGCAGCCTCAGTCGCACCAGTTGGCCCCTCCGGGCCAGCCGCCCCAGTCGCGCCCGCTGGCCCCTCCGGGTCGGCAGTCCCAGTCGCGCCCGCTGGCCCCTCTAGGCCGGCGTCCCCAGTCGTGTCCGCTGGCCCCTCCGAGCCGGCGGCCCCAGTCGCGTCCGTTGGTTCCTCCGGGCCAGCAGCACTAGTCGCGTCCACTGGTCCCTCCGCGCCGGCAACCCCAGTCGCGTCCACTGGTCCCTCCGGGTCAGCAGCCCCCTCCACCCTCATAGGCCCGCGCTACACACGTGGCCTAGGCGGCAGCCTCCAATCCAGGCCGTCAGTGAGCGCGCAGACCACCGTACCGCGCCCCATGGTGTCTCCGCCCCTTGTAGCTGCACACGTCTCTTCCACTCCCACAGTCGTGAGTGGGGACCCTGGCACCAAGGCCCTCGACTTGACCACCTCGGCCCTCTCTACAGACCTTCATCCAGGTTCCACACTAGGCTACACCATGCTCCATCACGAGCATTGGCATGCTGTCATGGCTGCACTCGCACGCATCCCACCTAGAGCTTGAGATGCATACACTCTCTCAGTTTGCTCCACAGCATGCCCGCAGGACCCAGCCACCATACGCGAAGCTCGAGCCTTTCTTGAGGCCGCACACTGGGATGCTATCTATGCCGACGAGCTCGCTACCATCCGGCAGCACCATGTGTATGACCTCGTCGACCTCGCTTCAGGTCGGAAGGACATCGGTGCCAAGTGGGTCTTTCGGCGTAAATGGAAGCCCGGCAGGTCCTTGGACAAGTACAAGGCCCACCTCACAGCCAAAGGGTTTGCTCAGGTCCCTGGGGTTTATTACGATAAGATCTTTCCCCTGGTTGGCCGGTTCTCCACTAGTCGGGGGCTCTTCACCCTGGTTGCCTAGCATGGGTGGGAGCTGCATCAGATGGACGTGAGCAACGCTTTCCTCCATGGCTCACTGAAGGGTAAGGAGCTCTACATGGTGCATCCCCCAGGCTTTGGCGATGGAACTGAGAGAGTATGGCAGCTGCGGAAGGCCTTCTATGGCCTGAAGCAGTCACCTTGGTACTAGAGCCAGGAGATCAGCAGCACGCTCTTCCGTGATGGCCTCCAGCGAAGCACAGCTGACCCCGCACTGTTCGTCAGCCTGCGAGGCCAGACCTTCACTGTTGTTCCGGTCTACGTCAATGACTTCCTCATCAAGTCGCCTGACATGGCTACCATCTAGCATGTCAAGAATGTACTGCACGTTGCCTACCAAATGAAGGATCTCGGGTCTGCCCAAGTCTTTCTGGGCATGGAGCTCGAGCATGATCGCTCCGAGGGCATCCTACACGTCCACCAGACTGCCTATGTGCAAACCGTGTCCACTCGCTTTGCCAAGGACCTGCCCCTTGTGCCGAGCGCATCTTCACCCGTGACACCAGATGCTCAGGTGCAACTGAAGAGTCTTGACAGAGGCGTTGTGGAGGAGCCAGCTGACGTGACCTCGTATCTATGAGTCATCGGATCACTGATGATCCTTGCAACGATGATGCGCCCACACATCGCATTTGCTGTCAACCTCCTGGCGTAGTTTTCTTAGGAGCCAAGTCAAATCCACTTCGAGGCCGCGATCTGAGTACTGCGCTACGTCATCTCGACTCCTTGGCGAGATCTCATGTTCTGCCGCCAGCCGTCTGTGGTCACGGTGGGCAACACTGACAGTGACTGGGCCGGCAGTCCGGACGGTAAGAGTCGCACAGGCTGGATCTTTCTGATCGGCAACACGGCTGTCTCCTAACGCAATGGCAAACAGGGGTGCATTGCACGCAGCACTGCGGAGGTTGATTACATGGCCCTTGGCTCAGGTGCGTGTGAGAGTGTGTGGTTGCGTCGTCTATTGTGTGAGTTGCGTCAGTCCGTCGCATCCATCACATTGCATTGTGACAATGAGAGTGCCATGGCCATCGTGGACAATGACACCGTGCATCACACACGCACAAAACACATCAACGTTAAGTATCACTATGTGCGTTCGTTGTTGCATGACGACAGCATCAGCATTGTGTGGGTTGAGACACCACAACAACTGGCTTACTTCTTGACCAAGGCACTGAAGCGCAACTCGTTCAAGAAGGCTGTGAATTCGATTGGCATGCGTCCGTGAGTGGCTCTTTTTATCCCTGCCTGCGTCTTTGTGTGCTTTGGAGGAGTCTGGCTATTGACTCTGTCTCTGTCCGTCCATGTGCACTATGCGTGTGAGTCATGGGGGAGTTTTTTTTTTGCGTATCTCTCATTGTGCTCTGTTGTATCCTCCCGGCTTGTGTACATCGGCGTGCAGATGATTAACAGCAAGACTTGACGCTGTTGGAGTGTCGTCCGGTGGAGCCAACACACGCTGAGCCTTCTCGCAGTTCGCCAGAGCCTCCTCCCTCCGGCAACGCGCTCAGCTCCATCGGCAGGCCTCCTCTGCGGTTGGGCCGCCGGCGGTCACTCTCACTGCAGATGTTGTGTGCATGTGTCTCCAGCGTCATGCTCTGCCTAGGGTCCATGTCTCATGTTGCGTGGCAAGGTTTGGCATCATTGACCATCGTAGGCACTGCCTGGGTTCGGGCAGCCATAACTCTTTGCTGCTATTTTTCTAGCTGATTCTGACCACACAACTGCGTTCACAATGTCCGTATCTTGGTATGCTCCAGTTTCGAGGCAAATCGGACGACGCCCGGGTTTTGGGCTGTCGGCCGTCTGGCAGGGCTCACCGAGAAAACCCTGCCTGCCAGAAAATAGGTCTAGGACTATTTTCTGATTGGCTGGAAAGCTGAGTAACAAGTTCTATAGAGCTGGGGAGGAGCTAGAACTTGGAGGGGTCTCCCATTGTTGCTCATTCTTCATTCGTAATCAGTCACTTTCAGTTTTCAGTTGCTTTCTGGCACTAACACTGGCGCCCGCGTTTCTGAGTAACAAACCCAGAGCTTCCAGACTTAGACTCTAGAGCGGCAGATTGAGGGGGCAGCAGCCTTAAGCAACGAACGTGGAAGCCCGCACGCTGCATCAACAACGCTGGTGCCCCAACCTGCTGCCTAGCCTTCCCTTTTCACTCTACCCACCAGCATCTGCTAGACAGATGCCACGACGCCTCTGGTGCTTGCCTGGTTGGTCTGCATTTTTTCTCAAGACACTTGAGATTTCTCGGTGAAGTGGCTCTCGAGCCCGATTTGCATGTTTTTCATTTTCTGTCTACCCATCGATGCCGGACTTGTGCGTATGACCAGTCATAGCGTCCGGCTCAAGATTCTGCATCTCTAGGTTTACACTGTGTTGCATTTGGGTATCTGTGCGCAAAGTTACGGCCAAAACAATCGTTTTGGGCCGGGTTTTAGGACAAACTAACATCGCGCATGTCTCACTTGTCGTGTGCCGAGGCATGTATTTATGTTGTGTTCTTGTCAGTGGTCACCTCTCTCTGTAATTATATTCAATTGGAGCTTTCTGACACTCTGTACATGTCCCTACCCAGACCATTGAAGTTTCATACATGACTTGTGATTGTCATCACACACTCACTTATCACTGACGCTTAGTTAAGTGGCAAGCGGTTAGTAAGGTTCCAGGAAGTTTCTCATATTATCAGAGCTAACAAGCCATAGCTCGTTGTGTTGTGTAGAAGAGACGCAGCACCAGCAGCAATAGTTAGTGGCAGCAGCCGCAACCACCCATAGCACAATAGCCAATCGTGGAGGGACCCACCATGACTAGGCTGCAGCGGAGCGGTGGAGGCAGCGGAGACAACGGCAACAGCTACAAGCAATAGCAGCCGTAACAGCAGCAGCGGCATGAAGCACTTGTAGCAGAAGCGGCTACGGGCAACAGCCACGCCAAGCAACAGTAGCAACACCGGGTGGCAAAAGCAGCCGTGTCCGGCTACCGTCTTGTACACAAAAAAAGGGAGGAGAAGCAGCTCATAACAGTAGCTTTTGGCAGTGGCTACAAGCAGTGGCAGCGCACTGCAGCAGCAGTAGCTTACAACAACGACAGCACCACCTTGTATTAGCGGTGGCATCAGCAGTCGCGAGCAGTAGCAGTTGCGGAGGCCAGCAGCAACAGTAGTTGCTGGAGAAATAACAACGGTGGCTAACAGCTGTAGCAGCAGTACCGTAGGGCAGCAGCCATAGCAGAAACTTGAGTAGCAGTGGCAACGAGCAGCAGGCGCAGCGACAACAAAAAAAGTAGTGGCGGCGATGGGGAGCGGCTGTAGCATGCCGCCGCAGCTACACACGTGTGTAGCAGCAGCAGCAGCAATGACAAGGCACACAACAGAGGTACCTGGAGCGGTAGCAGCTACCGCTACCTCTTACTTGCAGTGCAAAGCTACCCCGCAGCTTTGCGCTACAAGCAAGCTTGCCTACGGGGAGAGCTTGTCAAGCGAGCTCACTTAATGAGCTCGTCGAGCCAGCCAGCTCGTCAAGCTCACTCGCGCGAGGCAAGGATCAAGCCAGACAGAGAGAGAAAAGGGGGACAGGGGATTTCCTTGAGTGGGGCAATCGTGAAATTCCCCGAGGACAGGTACCCAAAAAGCACTGAGCGTTTGGTGAACAAAAATAAAAGAGGGGTGCCTCCTACTCCCTTTGTTTTTGGGAAGTTAGTTTTCTTTTGTGTTTTTTTTATGATATTACCTTGAAGTATGGCTTGAGGCCACCACCGACGGTTGACGACGGGAACCACTATAGCAGCAGCCACCACAAGAGTTACAGTAGTAGCAGCAGCAGTGAAGGTGGCTTGAGGCAATAGCCGCCGGCTCGCGACAACACTTGGTACAGCATCAGCAGCACCGAAGGTTGCACGTTGTGATAGTTGTGCCATCGCCACCGTGTGGCGGTAGTGCAATATTGTAGCAACACACTACGGCTAAGGTTGTGGCCGTGATTGACAACATCTCAATCCGTTTGAGAGACGTTGCTACATTTGTATCCCTCTACGTGGCGCTCTGCGCCAATGGGATCGAGTGTGTAGGACTATCACTTACGCTAAGCTCTCTACATGAGCTACGCAGTGTGGCCGTGGGCGTTGCCAGCGCCTTGGTCTGCGCCTGAGCCGAAGTCGTGGTAGCCGCCATATGCACGGTGGTCGATGCAGCCGTGACACACGCTCCACTTGTCTTCAGGGTTCTCGTGCTACTATTGTCAAGATAGGCAGCGTGGCTGGCATCAGCGCTGACAACGCCCTCCTGGGTGGCATCCCCCTTAGGTATGATCCTGCCCACCTCTGGCTTCGGTGGATACGTCACCGAGTGACGCCATAGCGCTTCTACTTGGAGATATGGTCGCCCTACACATGCAGGTCCGGAACCTCAAGCGCATGGACCAGCACCTCCTTGACCACATGACTTCCCAGCGAGCTGCCACCCCGCAGCTGATGTCACCTCCCATCTCATCTTCATCCTCCTCCCGATCCTGCATCCCTTCCTTCAACGATGCTAGTATTCCAGATCTCTCATCTACATCCGTCGCCCTCTCTTCCATTTTGGAGGCTATCGGTATCATACCGACCGACATACCCTCAGCCCCTGCCCGTACCGCCCGTGCTTGCACTCGTCGTGCATGACGGCGAGCTACTCATCTTGCACGTTGCGTGCAGGCAGCACCACCAGATGCAGTTGTGGGAGGAGTCACAGGTGACGAGACCCCATCGTCCCCTGTTCTCGGCTTGGTCTACCGAGTCCTCACGGCTCCTGTCAAGGTGTCAGTCGTGGGGGGGGTGGTTTGTCCATAGACGACCGTGGTGGAGCTTGGCATTGGTGAGGGGACTGTTGTGGAGTGCAGGATGGTTGAGGCGGATGACGCTAAACAGCGGGCTCAGTCAGCGGAAAGTTCGGTGGAGGGAGACGCCTGCACCAATGGAGACTCTTTGTCAGAGGAGAATTGGTCCAATGCTGAGTCAGAGTCGGGGATGGAGATGGTGATCGTTAATTCCTTCGAGGATGACGTGACGACGGCCGATGCAGGAGCTGCACCTGATGATGTGCGTGCTCCTACATTAGCTGGTGAGGAGACATTTTCCATGGTGCTAGGAGCAACACCAAGAGGAGCAAGTGATACAGATGCTGATACTCGGCCCACAGCAGATGCCTAGGTGATTCTGGCAGAAAGTCCTGGGAAGCAGGAGCAGTTGATTGACCGCCAGGACGAGGCAGATTTCTCTATGAGCACCAGTCGACCGATGTGGAGTGGTCCGACGTAGGGTCCGAGGAAGACGTAGAGGCCCAGTGCGCTGCCGTACCCATAGTAGGCGCGGCACGAGCACGAGATGGCCCCTTGGTGACAGTAGACGTCTGCATGTGTGACATGTTTGCGGTAGCAGATGAGCTTGCACCAGTCACTTCTGTAGGTGTGACTGCAATAACGGATGCAAAGCATGCTGCGGACCTCCAGCTCATCGCTGCCTTGACCGGTGTCGCTGACACCATGGCGGTTCCAACCGATGACACAACTACAAACGTCCGAGCTACAGTTCCAGTACCCGAGCACCTACGCACCGCGGACGACGAGCAGGAGGCAGTGGTGGCTCGAGCGGAGGTACACGTGGAGGGTCACATGGTTGAGCTCTTGGAGGCCAGTAGCCGTTGTTACACTGCGGATGTTCTAGCGTGACGGGCTGTAGCGGAGTGCGTGGAGGATGTGCACACGCGTCTTGAGACCGCTTAGATGTCTCTACATGATGCACGTTGGGGACGGGCAGACGTTCAGCAGCAGGTAGACAATTGGTTGCAAACCAGGGGTTGGGAGGAGCACAAGGATGTTGTACGGGCTTCCGATGACAATGACGATGCGGCAGATGCAGATTCACCGACGGATGACGACATCCAGCCAGAAGTTGATCGCCGAGTGACAGGTGTGTCAACAGCAGTCGATACCTCCACAGCAGCACCTCCTACAGATGTCGATGCGTTGTTTGGTGTTGACGCCTTGCCAGCAGGTAGTGACCAGGCGACACTTGACTCAACGACTGACGTAGAGGACGTTGACTTGTGCGACGAGCAGGCTGAGCTCCACTCCTTCCTATGTAATAAGGCGGCGAGGGTGCAGGAGGCTATGGCTTGTGCCGATGTGCATGCAATCGAGGTCAACTGTCAGGTTTGTTCTGCGACTGACCGCCTACATGCTGCAGATGCAGCTAGCCGGCCGGCAGCAGTAGCATAGCTCGATGAGTTGTACACACATCTGGATGCTGCAGAGTCTGCATGGTGATGTGCAGCTCAACAGCTGGCAAGCATACATAAGGTGATTATTTTGGAGGAGGGCCTCAGCACTGCACCAATCAGATCAGCAGGTGATGACAACAATGACGACTACGAAAGCTACGACGTCGACAGCGATGATGGCGGGGGTGAGGCTATGTGCGAGCACATCCCACCAGTATTGTCATCACCCTTGATGTTATTGTGCAAGGGTATGTGGCCATGGGAGAGCTGAGCTCCCCCCTCAGGGATTGTGTTGGGAGAAGCCATCAGCTTTGCTTGTGCTGTAATCCTCTACAGCCCAGGGGAAGTCTTGATTATTAGGCTTTGGCTTGACACCATTATGAGGACAGTGAGGTTATCTTGGATTTTCCACTACACTCTGGTTGAGTTTATGCTGGTCGAGACCCGCGCACCTGGTCAGTTCTACCGGTGTGATGTGGATACCAATTGCCTCCATGTGTTATGTATGATCCATGCATGGTGTGGTCGAGACCCCGGTCACTCGAAGACATTTCTGGGGTCACAAGGAGATCTTGTTTTACTGTATCTCTTGCATGTTTTTTGAAACGTAGGTGTGTGATTGACTTCTTGCATGGTCGAGACCCGAGCACTCGTTGGGATGCACCATTGTCACGAGGAGACCCTGTGCTGTGGTATGCTGGATCGGTGCTTGCAATGATTGGTTGTCTGAGCCATCCTTCCCTAACCTCACACATCGTTATGGTGAAATTTGAGTTAGCCAGGGGGGGTGTTGGTATGTGTGGCTTCCACCCATCACGAGCGACAATCAGGATTGTGTGGTGCAGGAGAGCGTGACGACATGGTGGGCATCCAGAGGATTCGGAGAGGTCTCTAGCATCTGCGACTTGATTGGTGTGACACGAATCCTTGATGCGGACCCAGCTAGCGTCAGAGCACCGATGGATGGTGACTCCACCCTGTTGAAAAATTGCCCCTCCGCATGCCCAAGTGCGGCGCCGAGAGGCGCCGACGAGCCGCCAGAAAGTGGAAACTCCGCGCCGGCAGATCTGGCGACTCGAGGATTGCTCAGATCCTAAAATGGAGGATTTCCACTTAAATTTGACGAGTCGCTGAATCCGGTGGAAGTTGTTTCGCTGGAATCGGACAAGTAACGAGGGAAATATGACCTTCCAAAGTTGGGGTGTGCGCAGCGGCTCTGGGAGCCGGCTGCGACTCGAAATCCGGTCGATAATCGACCGGACCGAGTAACAAAAATACCATCTGGAGAGAATGCTCCGATAGGCCTGCCGAGGCGTCCGGTGGATGATCCACCTGATCCGGTGGATCATCCACCGGATCCAGTAGTGCAGGTTGTTACTGAGGGACTTAGCCAAAAACCTGGCTCGGCGTCCGAAACTCAGTAGTACGTTTTGTTACTCGGGGACGGTCAAAATTCTGACTGCAGCTCCGCGGACAGGTTTCGAACCTCGTCACACCCCATCACCAAACGTGACCCAAAAGTAGGTAGGGTGCGTGGAAACAGTGCAGGAGACCCCCACACCATGTGCAACGGGATATGCGCCTTGGGAAAGGCGCTTCGCATGTGAACGAAGGCGCCACGGCGAGTGGCGGCGTCAGGCTTATGTGGTGGGTGAGACCTACGCTTCGGCAAGCATAACTTGGGCTACGCTTGGCCGAATCGCGCACGGTTTGGTGCGTTGGAGAGCTCATGACTAGCCCTATAAACTTTCTGATCATGTCCATGTACAATATATAACGCAAAATGACGTTATCCTCTTCGCAAAACGGACTGTCTCAAATCCTCTCCCACATAGCGTGAGGCGACCAGCTCACGCTTCATCTCCGAACTTGCCCAAACATGCCGTGCAAATGCTAGACGGCCAAAGCCACGTTGGAACAGAATTTCCATCACACCCACCCACAGCTGCTAGACAGATGCCACGACGCCTCGGGTGCTTGCCTGGTTTGGTCTGCAGTATTTTTGCACACGTTGGAGTTTTCTCAGTGAATTGGCTCTCGAGCCCGATTTGCATGTTTTTCATTTTCTTTCTACCGATTGATGCTAGAATTGTGCATATGAAAATTCATAGCGTCTAGCTTGAGATTTTGCATCTCTACGTTCAGACAGTGTTGTGTTTGGGTACATGTGCACAGATTTACGGCCAAAACAGTGGTTTTGGACTGGGTTTTAGGACAAACTGACACTGTGTGTGTGTCACTTGTCGTGTGTCGCAGCAGGTATTCATGTTGTGTTCTTGTCAATTGTCACCTCTCTCTATAATTGTATCCTATTTGAGCTTCCTAACACTTTGCATGTACCCCTATCCAGACCCTTTCAGTTTCGTTCATGACTTGTGATTGTCATCACACATTGACTTAGCGTTGACGCTTAGTTAAGTGGCAAGCGGTTAGGAAGGTTCCAAGAATTTTCTCATCCAAAATCTGGGCATTGTCCGTTTTGCCTCTAAACTGGACTTTACCAAAATAGCCACACTGCAAACGCAATTGTGCACTCAGAATCAGCACAAAAAACAGCTGCGAGGAGTTACGGCTGCCCAAACTCAGGCGTTGACTACACTATTCCAGAGAGCCAGCTACGACTACTGATGACATGACAGCCAAGGGCAGCTGCCAATGGAGCTGGTCGTGTGAGGGTACAGTATCTAAAGCATGAGGAGAAGGAGAAATACACACTCGACTTCAAGGTGACGCGCCCACTCCACCGAGCAGCGCCTTGTCGGCTTCAACGTCCATCCAGTCAGACATCTGCACAAGCATGTACACCAGCCAAGAGGTCACAGTATGAGTGAGTGAGGCAGTACACAGATGCAACAACACTCCCCCATGATCCAAAGGCGTCAGTGTACATGAGCATGGAGAAGTGATGCTCCCCCATGCTTCCCAACCCAAAACTCAATGGAAGAACGAGAGGACAAGGATCACATGTGCAACGAGGATGAGCGGCGAGAACCCATGCAGGCGGAAGAGTCACACCACAAAAATTCAGGGTAGCAATCCAACCATACTCACAGTCTTCTTGAACGAGTTGCGCTTGAGCGCCTTGGTGAGGAAGTCAGCCAACTACTTCACAGTCTCGACCCACACAATGTGAACGCTACCTCATGCAACAAGGAACGCACGTAGTGATACTCAACATTGATGTGCTTCGTGTGTGCATGGTGGACAGCATCATTGTCAGCAATTGTAGCGGCACTCTCGTTGTCACAATGTAAGGTGATGGACGACACAGGCTGACGCTACTCACCCAACAAACAACACAGCCACACACTCTCACATGCACCATTGCCCAAAGCTACGCACAATGCCTCTGCTGTACTACGTGCAACACACCCTTGCTTCCCTCTACGCCATGAAACTGCTATACTCCTAATGAGAAAGATCCAACCAGTACGACTCTTCCCATCTGGGCTCCATGCCAAATTGCTGTCATTGTAGCCCATGGCTACCACAGACGGCTACCGACAGAATGTGAGGCCTTGGCGTGGGGTGGAGACCACATACCGCAACACGTGGATGGCTGCATCAAGATGCAACTGCTGTGGGTCCTGTGAGAAGTGGGCAAGGACATTTCATGGCAAAGGCGATGTTGGCCCGTGGGGTGGTGGCGAGAAACATGAGTGACCCAATGCCGCGGAGGAACGCCATGATGTCCAATGTTTCCCTAAGGTACTGGCATCATTTTCCTTCAGCTTTGCCAGCCCATCTAGGGTCATCGGGGTGGAATCACAAGGGATATTAGTCAGGAGATCGGCAAAGCGGTCATCGAGCGTCTGAACGTACGCTGTCTGTGTGAGATTGCGCTCAATCTCCATGACGAGAAACACTTATGCTTGCATGCAATCCTTCATCTTGTAGGTCGCCTTCAGCAGCTCCTTCACTTGCTTGACAGCAGCAAGTTTGAGAGACGCAATGAGTAGGTCAACCACATAGACGAGGACCACAGCGAATGGACTCCTAGGAGGAGTGATGAAGAGTGCCGGGTTTGCAATGCTGTGGAGAAATCCGTCCTTCAGAAGGGTACGGCTGATCTTGATGTTCCAGTACCGAGGAGACTGTTTGAGGCCATACAGGGTCTTCCGTAGTCGGTAAACTCGGCATGTCCCATCCTCAAAGCTCCTCACCATCGAGAGCACGATGAAGAAAGGCATTTCTCACGTCCATCTCGTAGAGCTCCTAACCATGTTGTGTGACGTTAAAGAGCACCCAAGTGGTGGTGAAACGGCTAGCTGGGGAACATACCAAGACGCATTCAACTCCAACGACCTAGGAGAAGCCCTTGGCGGTGAGCCAAGCCTTGCACTTGTCCAGGGTGTCATCTGGTTTCCACTTTCATCACAACACCCACCTTGCCCTTATCCCCTTGCGGACAGGGAGGAGTTCCACGAGCTCGTACACTATGTGCTCGTTGATAGGAGTGAGCTCCTCCTGACATGCAACCTCCCACTGGTCTGCGTCAGGTGCGGCACGGGCCTCGTGTAGGCTCTGTGGGTTGGGTGCCAGTGGGGAAGGCCATGCCTTCAGCACATGGGCAACGCAAAGTCTTGCAGGAGCCCAGGCCAGGGTGGTGAAGACCACACGATAATGCTCCTGGTAGATGAGAGCGGAACCAAGTGCCGAGATTCGATGAGTATCCTGAGAAAGAAGGCCAAGGGCCGTCAGGCCAAGGACCTTGATCTCGGGCTCACCGCTCACAACAATGTGAGGGGAGGAAAGTATGTTGACGGGTGTGCTGGAGGCTTGCTGGGGAGCTCTTGTGCGAGGACCCAGGGATGGCCCCGACTTACAGGGTAGTGTAAGGCCACCAGGAGCGAGGGAGTAGACCTGGTGCACTGGGGTGCCATTGACGGAAGAGGGAGCCTGGCAAGGACAAGGTGGCAAGGCAAGGGTAGGCCCCGGGTCCGATGTCGGGGAACTGATAGACACGGGCGGATCGACGAGGTTGGGAGCATTGGAGGCCAGAAGGGGGTCAGCCAAGAGGTCAGGTTGGGTTGAAGACTCAATGGGGTCTCCGTCTCCGACGGGTACGTGGCATCGCCGGCAAGGGAACTAGGCGACGAGGTGGATGGCAAAGGAGGAGCACCCAGGCCATCCGCTGATAGGGGTGTGGATGCATGCGGGATGACCTGTGCCTCTAGAGCCGGAGTGGCGGCACGACAAGTATCTCCCCCACGAAACGACATTGTCAGAACAGAGGGATAGTAGACCAAACATGAGGGAGGTCGCGAGAGAATAGTTCCTCAAAGAACAAGGCATCGCGGGACTCAACAACACGATGCAGGACCGAGTCCCAGAAGCGCCAGGCCTTCGACTGACGGGAGACACCGACGAAGGTGCAGAGACGGCTGCGAGGGATAAGCTTGCCACCCCGTTGGTCCTCGGGGAGCCAAACGCTGGCGACACACACCCAAATACGAGCAGCCTGAAGATCGGCGCGCTGACTGCACCACAATGTGTACGGCGTGGCTTGGCGGGGAAGGGGATCATGTGGAAAGCGGTTCCACACCCAAGTTTTGTGGGACATGGCCTCAAAGAAGAAGCCCTCGGACAAACCGGACTCGACACGCATGGTACGGACAGCATCCGGCATGATGCGATTCTAGCGCTCGGAGACACCATTCTGTTGTGGTGTCCCAGGGGCTGACGTCTCATGACGGACCCCATGACTGGCAATATAGGAAGTAGTGTCCCCATGTACTTGCTGTGCGGTCAGACCAAAAAAGGTGGTGGGTGCGGCCGCACTCGCGCTCAGCCGTGAGGTGCCAGGCACGGATGGCGGAGGCCACATCACTTTTCAAGTGAAGGCAGATAACCTAGCAATAGCGGGAGTAGTCATCCGCGAGGGACAGCACATACCAGCCGCCCTTGACCACGGATGCAACCAGGAGAGGGCCCAGGAGGTCCGAGTGGACAA
Organism: Penium margaritaceum; assembly: GCA_023375785.1. Lineage (NCBI taxonomy): Eukaryota > Viridiplantae > Streptophyta > Zygnematophyceae > Desmidiales > Peniaceae > Penium > Penium margaritaceum. The sequence continues at coordinate 108,183 of SZWC01004116.1, forward strand.
GCTCAAGCGGGTGAGTGACCCGAGAAAATGACGCATGGTAGGAGGCTCGGTGCAATTTTCCCTGGGCGCACTCGATGCACTTGGTGCGACAAGGCCACTGGAAAGTAGAGGGATCAAGTTCGAGAGCGGGCCGGGTACGGACCATGCTATCGACAGCATTGGAGTGTACATGGCAAAGGCGTCGGTGAAGGAAGTGCACGCACTGGGGGGAAAGAACACTGGTGAAAAACATATGTCTAGTGTTGGACGAGGGAGGGGACAGAGACAAAAGAAGTTGAGTGACGTGCCAGAGTTTGTCACGACAAACAACACGGAACATGACCTGACCGGACGGGCAAAGGGAGACGGTGCCAATGCCACATGAGTGATGGACGTCCATGCTCATGAGGTTGAGAGCCGTGACAGACAAGAGGCTGAGTTCCAAATACAGCACATACAACACATTAGTCACGAAGGGCAACACGCAACTTCTCCGAGGTCTCCTCGGAGGTCGGTCTCTGACTGGTAGTAGGAGACCTCTCGGCTAGGAGTCACACAACTCATAATTCCCTAGGGAGGAGCCGTGATGCCGAGCTGCATGGTGATGAAGCTCTGCAGCTTGCGGATCCAAGCAGTGGAGTCCACGGGCGCCACAGACTGTGGGAATACAGCTCTGGATAGGGGATACAAGCACCACTGGGATAGAGGCTATGGGTAGTACACCGGCTGCGCCAGAGCGTACTACTGCTGCTGTAGCGGTACTGCATACGGTTGTGGCTGAGGAAATACATACTTGTGCTACTGTTGTGGATAGAGAAGGGACAACGGAAGCTGCGATTGAGGCTAAGGAGCCAGCTACAGTGTGGAGTAGGTGGTGGCCATGGTGTTGCTAGGGGAGAAGGGAGGGACTATGGTAACAGCGGAGGTGCCAGGTGGCGCTCATGATGATGGCGCAAGGCAGCGACAATGTGGGTCACGTCAGTAGGGATGAAGCACTTATACCGACCGTGTCTCGTTAGGCCATAGTTGTGGCACATCAGGATAGTTCAACTGGAGAAAGACTGTTGCCCCTTGTCCTTGCCCTTCCCGCCCTTCTTTCCTTTACCCTTGGCTCTGCCGGAGGAGGAAGTTCCGGGGGGAGGGGTGGAGGAGCCGCCGGAGGTGGAAGCTACGGTCGTAGAAGAGCAACCGCGCTGAAGCTGTGTATCCCTGTGTGTTTCCTCCACAATGAGGAAGAGATCGTATTCCCAGGTCATCAAACTGCCCTAGGCCGCCAGTGCCTCGAGGATGGGTAGGACGTAGGGGATGAAGATGTGCGCAAACTCAGGAGTGAGACCAGTCTTGATGGTGAGGAGGACAGCAAGCACGGGAGGTGTGGCTCTCTTGAGCCGGTGCAGGATGACCTGTGCACAGCGCCAGTCGTTGGTGAAGGACTCAGACTCCCTCATGTTAAGCGAGCTGAATTCCTTCAGGCGGCTGCTGATAGCTTCCTAGCCGGAGGCGAGATATGGCTGCATCAGCATGTCCCAAGCCTGTCGGGGGTCAATGCTGGTGGGGTCAGTGGCGTCACCAAGAAACGGCTCCAGGGCAGTATGGTCAGCATTGGGTGCAGTAAGCATGAGTGCACGGACAGCGCGGCCCGCCTCAGCTGCCTGCTCCGGGACGGCGTCGTCATGCGGAAGGTTGTAGTATGGCCACGGGCCCTCCCCCTATGCCCAGATGAGGTAGAGGAGTTCCCAAGACAGGAACTACTCATCTCCGACGAGGGTAGAAGGAGGGGACTCAAAGTCTTTGTCCCGAGAGGAGCTGGCCGCTCCAGTGCCTAGGACGCTAGTAACTTTCAGTTGTCGTTGCTGCAACTACTACTGTGTTTCTGTCTGCGCTGTTGTAGTCAGAGTAGGACCAGGCTGTCTGGGGAGGATAGTCTGTCTGGTGCTAGATGCGGCAAGCCTCTGGCACAAGTGATCACCCTTGCGCTGCAGATCCGCTAGGGGATCTGTAGTGGGCAGGTCTGCAGAGCTATCCTCCGTGTTGGCGGCATTGTCCTGGCTGTGCATTGTCGCTCCTGCTGAGGCTGCTGACGCCTCTCCTGCCTCTGCGGCTACTGTTTTGGCTGCTGTTGCTACCACTATTGTTGCTACCGCTATTGCTACTGCCGCTGCCGCTACTGCTGCTGCTGCTGCCGTTGCCGCAGATTTTGCTGCAGCTGCTGCTCTTGCTGCCGTTGCTGCTGTTGCCGCCCCACGCCATATTGGTGCGTAGTTTCCCCTCAGCTAAGAGCTGGATGATGAAAGTTGTCCGATCAAGAATCTGAATGTGTTTCTTGTTGATTTCGGATGGTGGAAACCATTGACCTCCAGTCCAGAAATTTGCCTCAGTGCTGAGATTTGAAAATTCTAAGATTTCAGCACTTAAAAATCAAGGTTGTCCCAATCAAGCAAAACTTGGACCACAGGTGTGCCCAACTGTGCTGAATGCAGTGGTTGAAGCCTTGGCTTGAAAAGGTGAAAAAAAAAAGTACAAAAACGACCTGATTTTGTGCTTAGCTTGAAATGTTAGAAAATCTGGATATGCGATGAAGGACAATTAATGCTGGAGGCTACAGACCACCAAATGAGCCGAATATGGTGGCTATGGAAACCTTGTGACCTACAATTTCCAACAATCCTATGCGCACATTTTTTGTATCCTATTGAGTTCGGTGCAGTCGGGCGTACGGGACGTGGGTGGCTGACGCGATTTGTGTCTGTCCCTCCTCCTCGTCCGTGGGGCTTCCAGGAAGGTGCAAGGATGGGGCAGTAGCTACAAATGATGCTTTTGCGTCCTTCCTCTCCCTCTTGGCTTTCTGCTGCTGCTGATACTGCTGCTCTTTGCTGTTGCAGCTGTGTCTGACACTGCTGCTGCTGCTACCATTGCGTTCGTGTCGCTGATGCTACTATTGCTGCAGGTCACTCACACCTCTGGTTGACGTTGCCACGTGCATCATTGCCAGCAGATTGCCTGATGTTGCTGTGCTGGCCGCTCACCTCCCTACGTCAAGCGTGGAGGTCAGAGCTGCTGGAAAAAATCCGGCAGCATTTTCCCTGCACTGGCGCGTATTGGAGGTCTGCCGGCGTAGTCAGGAACCTGTACGCCACAGCTGCAGCGTCTGCTGTGTTACAAGTCTCATACAAAAAAAAGGAACTAGCTAGTGTGTAGGTTGGGGCAGTGGCGTTGTTGATGCAATGTGTGAGAACCCATGCTCGTTGCTAAGTCCGTCCCCTTAGTCTGCTGCACTAGAGTCTAAGTCTGATAGCTCTTGTTTGTTACTCATAACTGTGCACGCCAGAATTAGCGCCAGAAAGCAGCTGGAATGAAGCAATGACTGTTTAGGAATGAAGAATTAGCAACTAACTGAGACCCCTCTCAGTTCTAGCCTCACCTTAGCTCTATGAGGCTTGTTACTCAGAAAACCAGCCAACGAGGGAATCCTAGCATTATCCTGTCTGGCAGAATTTCCTAGGTGAGCCATGCCAGACACCAGACAGCCCAAAACCAAGACATTGTCGGTTTTGCCTAAAAACTGGACCAGACCAAAAGAGACATGCTGCAAAAGAAATCGTACAGTCAGATTCAGCAAGAATAATAGCTTTGAGGAGTTTTGACTGCTCGAACTCAAGCATCGACCACACTATTTCAGAGAGCCAACTACGACTACTGATGACATGACAACCAAGTGTAGCTGCTGATGGAGCTGGTCGAACGAGGGTACAGTATTTGAAGCACGAGGAGAAGGAGAACCACAAGCTTGGCTTCACGGTAACACATCCACTCCACCAAGCAGCGCCCCGTCGGCTTCAGCGTCCATCCAGTCAGTCGTCTGCACAAGCACGTACACCAGCAGAGATGTCAAAGTATGAGTCAGTGAGGCAGTGCACAGATGCAACAACAAATGGCACAGTTCAGCGACCAACATTACACTCATCATGTCGTGCGGCAACGCTCTACTGACTCGGACAAGCGACTGAAGTTAAACATAAAAAACCAACTGGTTCGTACCATTTCACGTCTGAGTTCAAGATTGTTTGGAGTTACTTTGCATTTTCCTCCGCTCAAACTATGCTTCTTTGTGATAGGGAAACCTCTATCCACGTCTAACATGGACCCCATGGACCTCGACCGCCCACTACCTCCAATGGAAAGCTTGGGAGACATCCCACACACTCGTTGCGGTCCATGGAGTGCTGACATCATCCCTCGACCCAAGTTGACATTCGACTTTGCTAAACCTGCCTGGCACCATGTGGAGGCAAAGAGGGACGCCATGCATGACTATGCACCACCCTGCTTGCACACCATGTGCTGGATTATGGATATGCGGGCTCCAACAAGGACTCCCTCGTATGCCACTGATGATTGGCTTTCGTGGGTGCAGATGCATCCAATCACCATGTCGTGTATGTAGCCCCATGGGCTTTCTGGATTTCTTTCATGATTTTTATTCATGTTGTACCCACTTTGGACCATGTGTTACCAAACGTGGTTTTCCTTTGTGAATTTTTTACAACATCATACGCTAACAACACCAAATACATACTTTGTTCAAGGGTGAACTCGGTAAGTACATGTCACATGCTTAGGAATCGTCACGGATAGCCTTGCAATTTTAATCAACCTACATCTCCATGTAGTGCCCTGGTAGCCCACTGATTAGCCAGCTCTGGAAAGAGGGTGTCCATATCCAGGCCATCACCTCACAGGCAGGGCATAGGCGGCCAACATGAAATCCTGGCATAGGAAGGTAACAAGCCCAAGCAAAGCACGCCTCCTCCATGTCTTCTTCAATAGCATCGTAGAAGATCTCACTGTCACCATTGCCACTGATGGGATCCACCATTTTCCCCGTGCACACGCTTTCATCTGCCACAGAATCCTCCATCATATGTCCTTTGTGGCATGGGCACATGTGCATCTTAATGATGTGTTCTGGGTTGTTACCTACCCACAGCTTTGTAACCAAGTATACTGCACTAGCTCTAAGTATGAAACCAATCACAAACGGGATCTCACAATGTGTTGGCAGTCCATGGTAGAGGTTGCTTTGGTGTATTGTTTAACTTCGTCAAAGAGAATGAACTGAATGACCAGCAGTGAAATTTTATACAACGAACTGGACATAGAGGAGATTTTTTGCACCAGATTGATGTTTCATAACCATTTGGTGTACATGAGAGTAAATACATCAACACAAAAAACCTGGCCCTCTGGACTAGGTCATAAGCTTAGTACACAAAGCTCCCTACTATCCCGGCCACATATTATCTGGCCCGCCTTCTCTCCTCTAAGCCTCCGTGCTTCACAGTCTCCTGTGGCCTTGTTCATACATGGCCTCTTTCTCTGTCTTCTATAGCCCCACGCCACGGTCCACACCCTTGCCAGTTGCCTTCTCAAGGGGTTCTTCTGTAGAGTGGCCGCAATGCGCCAGCAGACCCACTTTATTGTCTTGGTGGGATCTCCTCGGCCGTTCCCAGCACCTGGCACACAGTGATGGCTATCCTTCCACTCAGACACGTTCACCAAACCACTTTGAGTACACACGTGGGCGTGCAAAATCCAGGGGATGTCCATGTCCTTGAACTGTACACGTCAGGCTGTGAACCTGGACGTGCGGTCATGCGGTTCTTGATTATGAAGTTGTCTACAACCAGATGACAATCGGCCATGTCGGCGAACTCCATCCTGCCGGGAAATTCGCCATTCACCTTGGTGCATTTTGGGGCTTTTCTTCCGGCAGCTGGTAGCACTTTGTTCAACGCTCGCGTTGAACAAAGTGCTACCAGCTGCGACTGCTTCTTCCGTGGCAACCTCGCGGAAGCTGCAGTCCAGGAAACGGTTGAAGAGACATGTATCCCATGCATGCTTGACCAATTCTTCTTTTGCACTAAGCTTCAGCCAAGAGTTCAAAATCCAAGTCAAGCCTAGGTTGCACATCCTACCCATGCCTAGGTCAACCTTCCCCTTTTGCCTACTAGCCAGGCTTGCTCGCACTTCAGCTACATGCCACTCATGGTACAGTGTCTTAATGTGCGCCTTGAGAGGCCTCTGTAGGCCCACATCCGTACATTGGGCTTTTGACGTGCAACCCGCTGGAATGAATGGCACACGGATGTACGGATAGTGTCTTCAGGAAATTGCAGAAGTCCGTCGATGTGTGTGTCAGCCACGCGTCGAGCAGGAGGATGATTTTCTGCTTGCCGACGACTTTGTCCTCTGATGCGCACTGTCTTTTATACCAGGGATGCACGACATGCGTGATCCAGTCATGAGTTGTCAGTGCATTTGCCCAATGGTTGTGAGTTTGCGTGATGTGGAAGTGGTGGTCTGTTTGGCAGCGTTTGGCATCTGCGTTGTCTGGTTGACAGCGAGCGGTTTTACTTGCGTAAATGAGCTGCAGCGGAAGCATGGAACCGGCCATGGTGCTCGACACAAGCGCCATAATCTGGAGCTTGTTGTTGAGCGCTTGGGTGCCCACCTCTTTTGCACTGAATGACGCGTACGTGCAGTCCCCTGCATGTGGAAGAAAAAAGGGTTGCATCAGCATCATTCATGGATGTGAAAAGGAACTGCGCACATGCAACAAATCTGGAATGGTGCAACTTATCGGTGGGCACGATGCTTATGCCAGTGTGGTCGCTGTTGACCATGAATGAGGTCGGCACGTTATTCATGACCATCAGGGTTGCCATGTGCTTGTGCATGGCAAAAACCTGCTGCTCCCACTGCGCAGGAATCTTCTATGCAACAGTTGTGCCACACTTGTACGTCCACTTCATCCAGTTGTGCACAAACTCTCAGATCCATGACCTGGAGAAGGTCATGTTTCCGCCGTTTTCCGGCAGTTCTTCAGGATGGTGCTCCAAGGTGAGGGTATGCAGCATTCCACGCAGATTTGCAGAGTTGATGGTGGTCCCTGCCTCTTGTATCTCCGTCACTTTGTTAATGATGACCTCGTCAAACCCAACGTGTCGGACAAAGAAACTCGTATGTCCACAGTAACCATGGGTCCGTTTTTTATTCCGACCTTGAACTTTGATTTATTCTGTGTGTGACAGGAAAGACTTGAAATTTGGGAGCAAAACAACTGACTTTGTCTCGTACCAGCCACGGATCATCGATGCGGCCAGCTGGTCGTAGATGCAATGACCGCCCGCCTCTCGGAAAAGTTTCCGTATCAGGTTGACTGCCTGGTAGGTGTTTCCACCGGCGACCATGGCTCCATGAATTCGGGGCAGGTGTCCGTCGCCCAGCCAGTTGACGTAGTCACTGCACCATAGAGGATTGTGGCGCAGTGCTGTCTGCGGGCATGGTCCCGTCCGCCGGCTGAGAGGAAGGCAGCCGTAACTTCGCGGTCGACGCCACAGACTGGGTTACGGCTGGCGTCTCACAGACCGCCAAAAGAAGAGGATTGGTCTTCTTGGGTGGACGGCCTGGCTTCCGCTGAGGTGGCAGCTTGCATGGCTTCGGGTGCAACATCTTGTGCAAATTCAACTGTCAGTCACGCTTGATGACAGCCTCGTCACGTGTGAGGCGCTTGACGTTGAAGTCAAATAGGGACTTCATGTTGACAGGTGGTGAGAGTGAGCAGGATGACTGCCTCAGTGCAACCATGCAACATTTGTCTGCCGTGATTGCACAGCGGTCCACTGTAGTGGCTCGACGCTCGCTGCCCACCTCCACTGTGAAACGAGAGGAGGGGGAGGTGACAGCGAGGATCTAATGGCTGTACGTGACCCACGCCCACCTACCTTTGAGCGTTCGACGTTCGGAGTTCTGAATTTTGTTTGATCGAAAGGTTGAAGGTTTGGCGGTACACAGGACCTGAACCGATGGGAAAAAATGAAACGGCCTAATTCCGCTATACCCACTGTTTGGCCCTCCAAATTTTCTCCTGGCCATTTCTTGCACATTTTGGACACAGTACTCACTTTACACAAAACATGCGTCCTGTACCCACTTTTCTCAAAGCGCCTGAGATCATGCATGACGTGCCCACTATTGCAAAACAATTCAAGGTACACAAGTTGCAGACAAATTAGTTCAACAAAAGTGGGTATCAGACTAATGTTTTTTCATTTTTCAGTGAACTAAGTCACCATTTCCACAACGCAAGAAATGCAACCCGTCTCAGGTGCCTTTCGAGTGACTTCGAGCAAAGCACAAGTTCCAAAAGAACAAATATGTTGAAAAGTGATTACTTGTCCCCTACTTTCTTTTGGCCTTTTTAGAGGAGGTTTCAACTTTGGACAAACTACATAAACATTACATCATTCACATGCAAAACCAGACGTCAGATAGCCTCGGTGCAGAACATGCAGCACCGATGCCGAACGGGAACCTCGTAAACACCCAAAAGAACTCTAATCGTAAGAAATCTCGATCATGCAAAGTGTTGCCAGGTGGACATTGCCATCCGTAGTGCACATGCCAATGGTGCCAAGTGGTGGATACTTCGAGGTCAGACCACATGCCGTCAATTCCGTTTGCTTGACGCTGACGTGCCTCCCCTTGTTGGTGTTTCTGACCCAGGTGCATCATAGGATTAATAGTTTTTGACAAAAACTATTGATCCCCCTCCGTACGTGATCACACTGCATGTATGTTTTCCGTCGATTATCATCATTTTAAGTTGGCCAACCGCCATGATATGTGGACGTCCTCTCTCGTCGTCCACAGGGGTCCTGACCGTTGAGCCATTGTTGATTTCTACTTGACATGTCCTTGCAATGTCGCCGCTTTGACGTAAGGGGAGTCTATCTCCAGGATGGCTCTCCTCGCTCTAACAACGGGTGGGTTTGCCAAGTGAAGATGGTGGGTACGATGCATATTACGACGCGTACCATGCATTGTCACAGCCCACTTGTGGCCAAGATGGCTGCCAATTTTTACGCCGCCACCGGTGGCGACTACCCCAAGGACAAGGAAGACGATCCACGAGATGTCCTCGTCTCCTGCTTCCATCCTGAGTCCTCCTTCCTTTGGACCACTTGGGAGGAGCATGCGTACAACATTCATGTCAATGTTGTAGAGAGTATGACTCCGTGCTCTCCAGACCGAGTTGAAGATAGCATGATGCGACTTGGAGGAACTCAACGTGTTTGTCCTTTTTGTGGTTACCGTGCGGGTGGGTTGAACCCACTTTGTCTATAGAAATGGCGTCGCATCCGACGGGGTTGGACCTTCAGCAGCTGTTGCAGGTGTATCCAACAGCACGACACCGTGGAGCAGCTATCATCTCCAATCGAGATGCCGGGCTCCTTGCTGCTCTGGCCAGAGAGATGCCAGGTGCTACCCACACGTACTGTGTGCGGCACATCCTAGAGAACATCAAGGCCAAAGCGGGTCGTGTGGCCGCTGACCTCTTCTCGATGCATGCCCATGCCTTCAATAGCAGGGAGTTCAAGCGCACACAGGATGAAATTACAAGGGCTTCCACGCAGGGTCTGGAGTACATCTTTGGCGGTGGTGCGTTGGACAGGTGGAGTTGGGTCTTCATCCTAGTCGCTTGCAATGGGCACACAACAAGCAACGCGGCGGAGTCCTTGAACGCCCGGATCACGAATCTACAACACCTCTACCCCTGTCACTGTTTTTCCCAGATTCACGTGTGGGTGTAGAAACTGTTTGCAGACGAACGGAAGCTGACTCATGACTGTGAAACCACGCTTGCCCCCTACGCCGACAGTAAGGTGAAGAACTACACGCAGAAGGCGAAAGAGCATGACATCATCCCGGCGGGGCCGCTGTTTGGCATTGTGTTGGGTCCTAAGAGTCTGTCCGGGTGAGAGGTGGATTGCAACGCCAAGAAGTGCAGCTACGGGCAGTGGGCCAAGAACGCGTTCCTGCGTGAACACGCGATGAGCCTTCTCCTGGATGCTGGAGTAAACCCTGGAATGTACATCGACATTCACCTGACAACAATGGCCTGGAAGAGAACCTACCATCACCCCTTGCCTCGAGTCAATCTTTGCGACGTGCACTACGTAGAGAAGGAGTGGGGCCCACCAAGCAAGAACTGTGGAGCCAGGAGGCCGAAGTCCAAGCGGAAGGACCAGTATGAGCGTCGCAAGAGGGACCGCATCTGCAACCATTGCGGCCTGTCTGGACATGGGCCACGAAAATGCACAAACCCACCTGCCCTTTCCCCAGCTAACGTTGTAGAAGCTCGGGCCAGACAGCTTGCTTCAGGACGCGGGGTGCGGGGTGACCGTGGATGAGGCCCCAAACAGCCAGGACAATCAGCAGGTGATGCCACAGCTGGAAGTGTTACAGCGGGTGATAATGCAGTAGCAGCACCCGTAGCAGGTGGTGATGCCGCTGGAAGTAATGCAGCAGGTGAGGCAGTAGTAGCAGCACCCGTAGCAGGTGGTGATGCCACTGGAAGTGATGCAACAGGTGAGGCAGCAGCAGTAGCACCCACAGCAGGTAGTGATGCCGCTGGAAGTGATGCAGCAGGTGAGGCAGCAGCAGCAGCAGCCATAGCAGGAGATGATGCAGGTGGCAGTGATGAAACGGGTGAAGTAGTAGACCCCGCGGTCTCCTCTCAGGTTGACAACCCTGGGAGTCCTGCAGGGGTAGCAACCAACACAACAGACAATGATCCGTCCTCCACTGACTAGTCAGAGGAGGAAAGTGCCTCATACTATGTGACAAGTGAGAATGAGGAGTGGGAGTCAAACGACAGCTCCACCCCCTTGTACTCGTCCAGGGAAGAGGAACCACTGCGACGTAAATGGTCGTGTAGAGGCCGTACTGTGTGAAATAAGGTACTTGTTTCGTCCATGAAATGCCTTGATGGCCATTGGTGCATACGTGTTGACTTCTATGTCCTTGATTTTGCATTGTTTTCTTTCGATTTTCTGTTCAGGTGAGGCAGATCCACATCCTGCTCAAGAAGGTGGTCAAGCGGCAACCAAAGCTGAAATTGCACCGGCACAGGGTCAGATCACATGTGGTCCATGACACGGGATGTGCGGTGAAGGATGCAGATGTCATCTGCTGTAAGATAGCCAATCTCAACCTAGGGAAGACAGAGGTGGAGGAGGCCAGATATCAAGTGGCAAATCCATGCACGGGCATGTGTGCGTCCCCCTTTAGGGATGACTTTCAGGATGCATGCCAAGAGTTCAAGGAAGGGGCAGAGTGTCGTGCTTGTGAGGTCATGTGTTTTGTGCACGGCTTACCCGTATACGTTCAATTGTGGATTATTACATATGACTTAGCACCTCTTTTTATTGGGCACCATGATTGCAAAGTTGCTATCAATGTCATGTACTTCTGTACTCAATCTTTTGCTTCCTGCTCAGTGTCATTATTTACAAGCGAAGGGATCTTGTTCATTGAGGATTCATTCTTGTGACTTCTTCTTAAGCCACTAGTTGCCAGTACAAAGTACAATACAGTTTCATGTAAGCACAGTAACCTAGTTCATGCACTACGTAGACATTATTGTAAATGGATGCCAATGTCGAGTTGATACATGCCACATACGATGCACACATCACATGATGAAGTACATATGTGTTTGTACTACTGTAACAGTTGAAACTGTAGGAAGTAAGATTGTGATGGTCAGTGTAAAGGATCACGCACATGGAAAAGTATCACAAAATAGACAAACATAAGAAATCTCTAGAGCATGGATATGAGTGGACAAGACATGGATGATGCATGCCCACTATGTACCACAGAGGACAAGACTTTGACATAACTATTGGTCACATTGTACATGAATTCCTACATAAATGTACCAGATGTCTTGAATGTTCTGCACTTAGGGATAGATAGAATTTCAGTGGACAAAAAATGAATGAAATTCAGATGAACTATGAAACATGCCATGTCTTTGCCATTGTAAGGGTTGGCATGCTAGGAATGTAGTGGACACATGTACAATACATTCGGGGAAAAATATTTCGCATGCCCACTATCTGTCACACTAAGGGCTGGATGGCCTCGTGTACAGCCATGGCTGCCACGGATGAGGTGTGTTAGGCGGACGCGGAGTGGGCATGCGCCTGCCCAGGATCCAAACCATGGTCTCCGGTGGGGGTATTGTGGATATCCGTGATGGCATCCCGGTACGCGTTATCCAACGGTCAAACTCAGCCTTAATGGTGGCCCTGGCAGCTACGGCTTCCCGCGGATGCATCATGGCTGCTCTCTGCAATGCTTCCTCTCCTCTCCACGCACCGACCTCATCCCATCGGCATGGCCCATTCGGAACTCTACTCCTATCATTGTTGGTATCCATGTTTGTGCAATGGATAAGGTGTACCACATAGTTGTCGACGTCCACAGTTTATGTGTCGCACGGGGCCCGCATGCGGAAATGATGGCAGTGCGCACCATTATGTTTGACAGATTTATCACTTAAAAGCAAACGGTTTGAGATGGTTTTCCGTACAGTCAATGTGGCTCCATGAGGCGTTGCACCCCAGGCACGGCAATCAATGTGCACTGGCCGAACGGACCGGGCCAGCCCTTGCACCCGTTCTTCATGGGTTGTGCGCAAATGTGTGTGGAGTGTACGTTTGACTTCAGTTACTTGTTCAACTAATGGCATAAGGGTTCAACGATTGTTTTTGCGGTTTGGGTTGTCAACTGTGCTTACACAGAAAATTTCTACGGGGTGGATGGTGATGGCAAGAGGCAAATGAACGGTGTTCAATCATTGGATACTGAGGAAAGACACATATGCAGTCCTCAAATGGTAGCCCTTAATGATGATGTCGCCAAGTTAGAGTGGAATCTTGTAAATTTGTGGTCTTCTTGCAATTGCAGCTGCCTCGCTGTCCTTGGAGCGCAAGGGTAGACTAGGGTCCTGTTTCAATGCTTTTGTGTTTCGTTGGCTCGTGTGGAAAGTGGGTATGCGGAGAATTACTCTGGTCCCCATACGATTTTTGCATGGTGGACATCCAGAGTACTCCTTTTTAACAGTGGCCCTGAAATCATTTTCTGCATTTCGTGGACGTTAAAGATATCTTTCTGTCAAAGTGGGCCACCTTTTCTTTTTCTGTAAGATTTTGGTATGGTGTACATAAATTGCCACGACAGTGGGTATGTGGCAAAGGTACCCAGAATAAAAATGCCAGTTTTATCAGGGTGTCCCATTGAACGGGCACATGAATTACTACAAAACACCAAAGAATAGGAGAATAGAATAAACACTAAAATGACATCCTAAAACTGAACAAATGTACCCGACAGTGCAGTAATTCGGGTCATCAACGTTTGAGCCCAGCGACGCGTGCGAGGTCGCACTGTGAGTGGAGGAATCGAGAAGCTCCATTGAGACATCGCGGGGCTTCCAGAATATCACGGCGCTTCTCAATGAATGTCGAGCATCATCAAGAAGTTGACCAAACAATATCAAAACATCAATATGGTTCGCGAAACTTCTGTTGACCATTCTAGAAAGTGGTCAAAGTTGTCAGAAACTTTTAGAATGGGACACCGGAGGTCGGGGCACTTGGCCAAAATACCCTTGGCCAAACGGCGGAAAGATCCTGAAGTCGCCACGCGGTGGGCCATGAATGTAAGAACAAAGATGTTCCATCATGAGTTTTAGGGATTCATGTACGTCAGGGACGTAACACTTCTCCCCTTGTAGCCACGACGCCCCGGCACAGTAGCAGACATAGGCTGGTGACGACGAAAGTAGCCGTAGACCAGATAACTGATGTCACAGAGATTGTCGTAGGAATGCTAGCTATTGTGCGTGATATCATAGCCATGCCACTTGACCAGATATTTTGTCGGTTTTCCCCGACTCCAATGTCCAAGGATATCTTCAATCACGCACTCCATATCCCCGTCCACTTGTACGGGAGTTGGAGATGCGACGTCTCGGTCGGAAAAATTCTGACTGGGGTCCTGGTAGTGCTTGAGCTTTCTGATGTGGAAGACAGGCTGGATTGCCATTCTGTCAAGGAGATGAAGTCAAGCAAAAACTGGGATTTTCATTCGCTCAATCTCAAACGATCCCAACCAGCAGGGTTTGAGCTTTGCCAAGTTCCGTCCTCAGAGTTTGATATTCGCTAAACTGAGGAGGACACAATCACCAGTGCTTAACACGTCATCACTGCGATGTCGGTCGGCTGCCCCCTTCGAAGCTGCTTGTGTCTTCATGAGGGTCTACTGTGTTTCCTCCCAGATGCTTGTGAAGTCCCGGTGGTGAATGTCAACCGCAAGTGTTTTACTCTGACTCTTTAATCTAGCCGGTATGACAGGACCTTTGCCGTACACAACCTCAAAAGGGGTTTTACCAGTTGTGGTGGAGGCAGAAGAGTTGTATGCAAGTTCGGCGGTCAGCAGTTCTGTTTTCCAATAAGTACTATGTGGCTCGTATAGAGCTTGGAGAAGTTGTTCCAGCTCCTGGTTGGTTTTCTTGGTTTGTCTTTCAGTCTGAGGATGGAACATCGTAGATAGCTAGATCCGACTCCCGTAACTCGCCATTAGTTTGCGCCCAAAATGGCTGGTGAAGCAGCCGTCTCTATTGTTGATGATGGTATGTGGCACTCGGTACAGCCATACGATTGAATTTATAAACATCCACGATGTTCCGTCTGCGGTGACGGTGGTCGTCTTCGGGATGAGGTGTGACATTTTAGAAAACATGTCTACCACGACGAGGATGGCGTCATACCCCTCGGGAGTGGCGAACAGTCCCGTCATGAAGTCCATGTTGATGTTGACCCACGGTGCCGTCAGAACGGGTAGGGGTTGAAGCAGACTCGGTGGACGCGTGCGACGAGATTTTTGTCTCTGACAAGTGTCGCATGCTTTGCAGAAAGTCGCCAGGTTGGTGTGCATCTTGTCCCACCAGAAGTACTTTGCGATCTTTTTTAGCATCTTGTCCTTGCCAAAGTGTCCACCTAGACCGGTGTCATGGCATTCTTCCAATAGCATCCACCGTATTTCCTCATTTGTAGGAATGACGACTTGGCAAGTGAATCGCCCTCACCAGTAGGGGTCGTTGAACCAAAACTTGGTTATGTCGTACCTGCTGAACTCCTCATAATCCTTTGCAAAAAGCCTCACAAGATACAAGTCTCGTTCGACAAGTAACGTGTTGATCTCAGCCATTAAATCTGGTCATCAACTTAGAGAAATCTCCGGATTTTTTTAGGACGGTGCTCGCTGTCGTAATCGAAGTTGGACCTAGGGAACTCCATCCATCGATTTTGTCGACGGCTTAGATTTGGCTGGGTCTTGAGATGTTTCAGGGCATGATGGTCGGTACCGAGGATGCATTGTCAGCATTCTAGATAACATCATCACGTCTTGAATGTGTGCACGACTACAAGCATCTCCTTCTCGTGTACCACGTTGTTCAGTTCTGGCCCACGTAGTCTTCTTGACATATATGAGACCGGTTGTTCTCCACCGTCGTTGTCTTGGAGGAGAACAGCTCCGATGGCTCAATCGCATACATCGGTGGCCATGATGTAGTCCACTGTTGGATCTGCCAAGCGTAATGCTGGCACCGAGGTCAGAGCGCTTCACAAAGAGTTCAATGTTTCTTGTTTGTTCTCCCCCCAATTCCATTTGGTGGTTTTCCAGGTGAGATCGGAATGAGGCGCTGATACTCGGGCATAGTTTTATACGCATTGGTAACAGTAGTTGCAGAAGTCAAAAACCACTTGGACGTCACGAATAATTGTGGGTTTCGGCTAATCAGCAACTGCCTCCACCTTTGTTGGGTCCACGGTGATCTGTCCGCCCCCGATGATGTGGCCCAAAAACTCAATCAAATGGCAACTGAAGTTGCGCTTCGAGAGTTTTTCGTCATCCACGTACGAGAAAAAAATGTTGTTCATCGCTGCCATAAATGTTACGGGGGTGTTCGTGAGTCCAAATGGTATGAACATGAACTCGAAGCATCCGTATCTGGTGTGGCATGCTGTCTTCTTGACGTCCTTATCAGATAGCCGGATCTGATGATGGATGATACGTAGGTCAATTTTGCTGAATTTTGGGCCCCATGGAGTTGGCCAAAAAGTTCATCTGCTTGTGGAAGGGGATAGCGGTTCTTGATGGCGATGTTGTTCAACGCTTGGTAGTCCATGCACGTCCGCATTTCTCCTGTTTTCTTCTTTACAGAAAGTACTAGTTCTGCGTAGGGTGACGTGGACGGTCGGATAAACCCCTGCCTGAGCATCTCATCCAGCTGTTTCTTGAGTTCGGGCAGCTCGTGATCGCTCATTTGATAGGTTCCTTTTGTCGTTGGTCTGCTTTCCGGCTTCAGGTCTCTCTGATGGTCGATTTTGTGTTGCGGTGGTAGTTCTCGAGGTAGTTCATCAGGAAACACTCCTTCAAAATCCTGGATGAGCTCCGCAAACTCTTTTTGAACTAGTGTAAACGTTTCAGATGTCCTTGTCGTCAGTGTTACTTTGGCAGCTGCGATTTCTTTTGTTTCCCCTGCTTCCACGTGGATTACCCACGCTTGACCTTAGTGTTTCAGGTACCGCTTGGGCACGTCCAGAGATCTCGGTTGGCGTTTTGTGGCAGTCACAACTTCCTCTACTGCGTCCACCTCTCCTACTTCCTGTAACCGCTGCTGCATTGTAGGTCGCTTGACCAAAGGCAGGCATCGCTTTTCGCCATTAATGCTGATGTAGACTGAGCCACTGATCCAGTCGACCTGCGAATAATGATGGCACAGGGAATCTCGCCTGAGGATGATTTTTTTTTGCTCATTGTGAAAGTCCTCCACGCCGTTGTGTTGTGCAGATCTCTGATTTGCAGCTGGAATGGTTTACAAAGTTGACGGATCTTCAGTGATCCGTCGACGGTTCTTTCTTCAAATACTCCTGGTTTGATGTGCAGACCCAGCTTGCAAACCATGTTGTTGCTGAAAAAACTATGAGAAGCTCCTCCATCTGTCTTCAGTTGACGGATTTTCCTTCAAACATCCCTGGTTCGGTTTGTGACCCCGGCTTCTGAATCATGTTGTTACTTACAAAAAACTGAGAAACTTCTCCATCTAGTAGTGCTAGTACCGTTCTGACGACCTTTACAAACCCTCGGTTGTACCCATGTCATTACCGCAGGTCGGTCATCCTCATACCCCCTGTTGAACTTTGCAATCATACGGATCCTCGTCAGTGGCAATGTGAGCTGCTCAGATGGGCAACTAGTCAGTGCAGTTTTCTTCAACCACACTGGAGTTCCACCATCTACTCCTGTCCTTTGCCATTTCCCGGCTCCTCATTTTTTCTCTATAACTTTGTCTCATTTTTGGCTTATTGCTGATTTTTCCAACAATTACACAAAAATTGTCCTTGCTTCTCACAAGTCTAGCACAGCCGTTGATTGCATTGATTGAAAATATCAATCTCCATCAGAGACAAGGTTTCTACAGACTGTAACTTTCCTCTGCCATGATAGAAGTTGTGGGTTTGGGGTCACCATCCATTGGATTCCTACATTATAGCATTATAGTCGGTGCTATCGCTGCAATCGGCTGCCGTGATCATTTGTTGAATGTCCTCTTGGGTGCCGGATGTGGCAATTGCTTTTCTGGATTTTCGTTTAAGGCCATTGTAGTAGTAGAAACAAATTTCGTCGGGGGCGATATCACTCCAATGATGATTTTATGAAAAATTCCACTTATACTATGCCATGCTAGACTACTGAAACAATCAATGAATCTTGTACCGTATGTCAAATTTCTTGCTTGTGTTTCTAAAGCGTGTGAGTATGGTCTGTGCAAAGTCCATCCAGTTTCCGGTTGGATCAGTTAGTAATGCCACATCAGATTGATGTGCTTGAGGGATGAAACATCTGCAATTGACGATGTGAGAGCAGTCGTGGGAGCCTTCAATCCAGCTCTGCTGGTCTTCTCATGCCGTTGGATGGTTTTTAGATTGGACCACGTTGTGCCAAGAACAGGCGAGGTCACAATGTCAATTTCATTAACATTATTGTTCACCCCAGCAATAGTGAAGTATACCTCCAAACTCGATAGCCACATCCTGACCGTTGGTCCTTAAAGGCTAGAAATATTGAACTATTCGAGGGGTGTCGGTAGAATTTGGAGTTCACTCGAGAGTTGAAGATTTCTGTTGGTGAGTACTGATTCCCGTGTTTTGTAACTCCATTATCGTGTTGAGTTGTTGAACCAACTGGGTGTTGAGGCTCTCGAGTCTTGACAACTTCTATTAGAGGTGTTTTTGTATGCAAGCCTATTGGACAGTGCCTCTCTTTATGCCAGGTGTTGACCTGGCGGACAACGGTGGGGACAAAAGGGTTCACCAAGCTTGACTGGTCCGTCACTAGGTTGGCCGTCGGGTCGTCGGTGCTACTCTTGCCACAAAAGCATGGTTTACCTGGAGAGTGCCGTTGACTATTTATTCTCCATCGCCAGAGTCTTTGTCTGTTATTGTTACTCATTCACCGATACCCTCGTACCGTTCACTGTTGTCGTAGCAAGGTTTACAAATCTTTGGATGATGGAGATGCGCTGAGGAATCGGACGAGTGTGTCGCCTTGTAGTTGATGTGTCGGCTATCTCTCCAGTCCCTCTTAGCCCTGATACCAAGTGTCACACCAAACATAATGTGGATGGCTTAAAGGAATCAGCTGCGGAGTAGAAGTTGATTCAAGGAATTGGGACAGTTCAGTAACTTGCATTTACCAGTACGTATACTTCAATAACAAGTGTTGAGCATTTCAAGCGCATACATGAAATGACAAGAAACATAATGAGGCATAGATTGGGTCTTGTGTGATCAAGTCAAGCGACGCATGCAACGTCACGTCGTGAGTGGTACCTTCGAGAAACTCCAACAAGAAGTTGGTGGTTGTCGAGAAAGGGCAGAATGACCACATATTCTTCGCCATAGAAAAGCATGATTCCCTTCCACCTTGAATTGATAAACCCCATTGATCTCTATTACAGAACAAAAAGCCCCATCCACCCTTCCTCGGAACAAAAAGCCTCATCTGTCTCTTCCTCGAAACAATGAGCTCCATTCATCCCTTCCTCCAGAGGATAAGCCCCATCAACCCTTTGCACCTATCGAGATTTGCATATCCTAATACTGTAATAAGCCTCATCCGCCCCTGCCTCGGAACAATAAGCCTCATCAGCCCCTCCCTAAAAACAATCAGCCTAATCTGCCTCATCACCCATCTTTGCCACAAAACAATAAGCCTCATCCGTCCCCGCCTCAAAACAATGAGCCTCAACCGCCCCTGCATCGGAACAACATGCCTCATCAGCGTATCCTTGTATATCCTATTTCTTCTTAGAGTGGTCCATTTATAATCACAAACAGGGAGAAGGGTCTGGAGAAGGATGTGATACAGTACGAGTAAGGTGCCATGCACACTTTCTATGCGTGGTACGTAAGGGAGAACGTGCACACTAGCTACAGTAAAAACTCAGCACACTGGGCTTGGAAGTGTGCACATGCCGTGAATGTGGAGCAGTGGGAGAAGGCAACATCTCACCTGTGGTAAGTGAGTCATGATGCCTATACTAATCCTTTTGGGAGAGACGGAGAGGATGAG
Source organism: Penium margaritaceum (assembly GCA_023375785.1). Lineage (NCBI taxonomy): Eukaryota > Viridiplantae > Streptophyta > Zygnematophyceae > Desmidiales > Peniaceae > Penium > Penium margaritaceum. Next base: position 127,716 of record SZWC01004116.1, read on the forward strand.
GTGGTAACTGGGGTTGTGCCATTTGAGAAGTGGACCCGGCTCCACATCCCTTTGGCCAGAGGAGGGCACATAGCCTCTAATGGTTCCAACAGATTGAACGTTCTCCTCTCAGCACACCAGCAGTTGTATCTGTATTACTGTTTTGTGTCCATCCATCCCTTTTTTTCAGCGACCACATTCACACATCGTCATCAGATAGCTGCAGCTAAGGATGTGCTGGCACCGACATAGGTGGAGCCTCCTCCACTGTCTCGGGGTGGCACGTGAGTATACTGTCACAAAAGAGGAGCCTAGAACTGCCATGGTAGCAAGGTCGACAAACGACCCGATGCAAGTTTCCCTAGTGGAGAAGTCCTGCAACAGTTGGCGTTGGAAGGATCATGGACTGTTGTGTCAGAATGCCTGTGCATTCCTCGTGACTAAGCTGTAGAATGTAGAGAATCTTGCAGACCATGGCCTTGCCCGCATGGCTTTCCTTCAAGCCTACGCCNCACCAGCAGTTGTATCTGTATTACTGTTTTGTGTCCATCCATCCCATTTTACAGCGACCACTTTCACACATCATCATCAGATAGCTGCAGCTAAGGATGTGCTGGCACCGACATAGGTGGAGCCTCCTCCACTGTCTCGGGGTGGCACGTGAGTATACTGTCACAAAAGAGGAGCCTAGAACTGCCATGGTAGCAAGGTCGACAAACGACCCGATGCAAGTTTCCCTAGTGGAGAAGTCCTGCAACAGTTGGCGTTGGAAGGATCATGGACTGTTGTGTCAGAATGCCTGTGCATTCCTCGTGACTAAGCTGTAGAATGTAGAGAATCTTGCAGACCATGGCCTTGCCCGCATGGCTTTCCTTCAAGCCTACGCCAACCACATGCCTTCACCCATGGTGAAGAACATCATGCTGGTTAAACTGGTGTGGGTTTAGCCTGGACCACAACGTGGCAAGGGACGTCTCTGTAGAGTACAGGAAGACAAGAAAACTGGGCACAAGAAAACATTCATCTGCCCATGATGTCGCCAGAAGGATCACACATTGAAACATTGCCCAAATCCTCTACAATTATTCCCAAAACATGCAGCTGTCCAGTTTTATGGTGGCCCTATAACTGCTGCATATGGTACTACAGCTGCACTAGGAACACATGCAAGTGCTATTAATTCTCCTCAATACATATCTACGGCACTATTGTGACCATGGATGTGCATGGCATGCTGACTGAGAGATTGGAGGCGACGCACAGTGAGCGCACGCGCCACTGGCAAGTGAACGCCACACGCTTCCACACCATCTCTCCTGTGCTCGTATCCCTCCTGATACCATTGTTCTAGCTCCACAAGGATGCACTAGCTTACTCTCTGATAACCTAGTTTAGTTCTGATTCTTGGCATGTCATATGCTGATGCTTGAGTAACTGGGCCTAGACTAGTCCCTAATGGATAACCTGGGTATAACAGACAAGCCCAGGACATGCACAAACTCAGAATTGGCCTAGGGCCGGATTAGGGATGGTGCGAAGAATTTTGCACAAAGGTATTTGGTGAGTGCCGATGTGTTTCGCTTGCCCGCCGACGGGTGAGCTCACTTAGCAAAACTCACCCGACAGGACTGATGCTCGCTACTGCTAGGGAATTGTACTTTTTTCAAGCTCGCTGATCCATGGCTACACATGCCCCACTCTATTAACCTCATCCATCCACCAAATTCCATGAAACAAGTTGCATTGGAGTCGTGGTTTTTGTCCTTCTGGTATCAAAGCCCAGAATGCTGGATGCGAGCGTCGGGAGCAGTCGTGATTTACGACTTTTAGTGGTTGCAGCAAAAATAGCACTGGAAGGCGGCGGCTAATGACTGAGACATTGTAGCAGGCTGCGGCCAACAAAACAGGCTGCACAGGGCTCACAGTTCTCCGCAATATTGGAGAGGAGCCAAAGGAATGCTGTCTAGGTCTCCTTGGTTGCGTTGCCCACCAAGGTGTCAAGTGACGTGAGGCATCCATGAGCTGGAAAACCAAGTGCCGTGCCACAAGGGCATATGACCTTAGCACGCATAGTCCAAGAGTGGACAGAGGAGCAGAGAGGGAAAGAGGGCAAACTGTCCCTTCCACAAAGCATGGCAGCACCTAACCACGTGATGAGAGGAACGCAGGATGACACTGAAGATAACACTGTGCGACAGGCTGCGGGGGCTATATGTGAAGCCAGGGGCATCCAATGTAGAGTACTGGGATGCAGCAATGGACATCCGCCATCACATCCTTGGTCTTGGAGCCACTTGTTCCGTGTTGGAGTGGCTGGATCTGGTTCTCCTTCACCTGGGAGAACTATACAGGGAGTTTCAGCGGACATTGCTGCGTAGGCTTCGTGTTACTGACATAGAGAGTACGGACCTAGCGGAGGTGTACAGGAAACTTTGTCACTATGAAGACATTCTACGGAAGGGGGAGCGCGCAAAGCCCAAACTCCTAGATCCAGCCACTTCACACATCAGGCAGTTTCTAGTGCACCCATAGGTTCTGGACATGTGAGCGGTCAAGGTGGAGGGAACAGATGAGCACAGTCTGGCAAACGGCGAGGTCGGAGTTGGGGTACGGGAGGAATCACCTACAACTACTGCAGTCAGGCGGGCCACTTCTGGAGAGCATGCCTAGAGCTTCAGCGCATCATGACCCCGTCAGCCCCACAGCAGCCCTTCCCACCGGTCTCTCGGTCATACCTGGGTTAGTAGCTGCACCCAACAGCCTGGGTGACTCAGGCTACTATGGGGCCTCGTGCCCCTTTCCCGTTTGGTACGGCCGCCTTTGGGTCGCTCACACTACAGTTGCCAGTGATGCGCTAGATGGCCCAGGGACCACTGCCGGTGTATCAAGGCCGCGGCTTGGTCACACGCATGTCACTATATCACACACTCTGTCCATGCATGAATGTTTGTCATCACATGTCTCCGCATAGGTTTCTGTATGTATCCCTGTATGCCATGCATGATGCTGGGGGAGTGAAAAATGGCTCTGGGGAAGTCTTGGCAGAGGAGGGTGTGGGCACTGTGGTACTACAAGCTCCGAGTAGGGTGATCTGGCTGACCGGCGTGCTACATGTGCCCAACTGGAAAGTGAACCTGTTCTCGGGAGAACACCTTGACCACCAGGCTAACATGTCCACAGTGACATTAAATCAACGATGCATGTTTTTTTATGCTACTGGTGCTTTGCTGGTCGGTGGGTCGTTGCATGCCGATATGCTCTATTGCCTGACCCTTTTCCCCCTTGTTCCCATACACTGACACCGTTCACAAGCACACATCATGACAGCAACTGATGCACAGCACACAAAACTCGCGCCTCGTTGTCACACACGTACACATGGACTTGATCAATTCCATGCTGAAACACTCATCTGTACGTGGTCTTAGTCCAGAATACTGTCCTCATGGTCTTGAAAACAGACTCGTGCCTCGAGGGCAAGGCTCACAGACAGAAATTTCCAAAGTCAGAAAGGGACAGTACAGCTCCACTTGAATTGGTTCATGCCGACTTCACAGGACTGATGCCCATACCTTCTATCCATTATGGCTCAAAATACTTTCTTACACTAACAGATGACTTGATTCGGTTCCGCTGGGCCTTTCTGCTCAAGTCCAAAGCAGACAGCCAACAGGCTATCACTGAATGGAGGGTCAGAAAAAATGCAAACTGCTGAAGCTGTGTACTGACAGAGGTGGTGAAATCATGGGTTCCCTAGCAGCAGTCTTGAAGGCACAAGGGATAGAGCATCATACCACTGCACCGTACACTCTACTTCAGAACGGGGTGGCAGAGAGATGGCATAGGACATTGGGTGACGCATCCGCACTATGCTCACTGAGTTGAGTCTGGCTGTTGGGTTTTGGACAGAAGTAGTCAAGTACGTCACCTTGGTGTGGAATTGGATTCCACAAGGTCCATTACCCAGGTCTATCACTCCTTGGGAATGGTGGTTCAAAGAAAGGGTTGATCTTTGATCTGCCAGAGTGTGGGGGACCATGGCTTGTGTCTGGTTTGCCAGGCCACAAAGAGAACACAAACACATTCCTTGAGGACGGTAGTGTGTGTGTTTGTGGGTGCCTCACGCTTCCAAAGCGTGGCATCTTTGGGATCCCAAATTTATGCCTTTCTTGAAATCCGGGATGCCTCCATCTTGGAGCATGTTCCCTACATACAATTTCGCACACTGAGACATGTGCCCAACCTGACACCGCCCGAGCATTACCCTCACTATGTGAGTATGCTGGTTTTAGTCCCACGTGAAGCAACAGTTACATCACACATTGCACAGCAACAAAAGGAGGGGAGAACAACCCCATGCAAAAGGATCTTCTCACATCATCGGATCTGGCTAGCACTGAATCAAGTGCACTCCAGTTACCTCCTGCGTTGAAGGATCAACTCCCACCTGTAAGCATTGATAGACCCGCACCGCCTGCACCAGAGCCTGAGCGGCAAGCCCTACAAGATATTCCCTGCGTCAATCACAGACAATTCTATCAAATGACTAGAAGCACCAACCATGATGCTGTATAAACCCTGATCCTAACTCAGGCAATGGGGTGCACTGACACAACAGCGTGAGAAAAGGCCATGGTTGCTGAAGTTAATGCCCTCCTTGAACGCAAAGTCTTTGATCTTGTTCCTCTCCCACCTGGTGGAAAGGCCATTGATGTGAAGTGGGCGTTCAAGCTCAAGAGAAATCTGGCAGGCATGATTGAAAAACACAAAGCCAGATTGGTGGCAAAGGGTTTCCACCAGATGCCATGACAAGAATTCACTGACACATATGCTCCAGTCGGTACGTATGGCACCAGTCATGTATTGCTGGTTGTGGCTGCACATGAAGATTGGGACATCCATCAAATGGATGTGAAAATTTCTTACCTTAACAGTCCTCTGGTAGAGGAATTTTATGTCAAACCAGTAGAAGCTTTTGAGGATGGTACTGAACGTGTGTGGTTGCTACTCAAATCTCTCTACGGGCTAAAGCAAGCCCATAGGTGCCAAAACAAAGAGATCAGCAGCACCGTAGAGACTGGTGGTCCCACTCAGAGCGTGTGTGACCCACCTTGCTTCATACGCTGAGACAAAGGTGTACCAGTCGCACTGTTGTTCTGTGTTTATCATCTTCTCATCTTGTCCTCTTCTCGCTCACTTATTACACGCACGAAGGAACTGCTCACTCAGCACTACTACATGACAGACTTGGGTGAAGCAAGAAATTTCTTGGAAATGACCATTACTAGAGACATAGCTCCACGCACTCTCACATTTCATCAAGGATGCTTTTTGGCACACCTCACGCTTCCACCATCTGTGCAGCATCTCTCACGACAACACCCAACAATGATCCCTCATGTGTTGGCTCACCTTCTGGATACACCTGTATCCAGAAGGTGAGCCAACACCAACTACGGATCCGATTGTGACCCTGTCAAGAGGAATCAGTGTGGTGCGGTCCCAAATTTTTTCTGATCATCTCTAGTGGTTCACTTCTTCTCTTTTGGGCGAATCTGAGACTGGGCGTGAGCTTTCTGGTCGCCTCACGCTATGTGAGCAGGCCTTTAGAGATAGTCACTTTTGCGAAGGGAATAACGTGATTTTGCATATTTTTTGTTTTTGCACATGGACATGATCACAACATTTATAGAGCTAGTCATGAGCTCTCCAACGCACCAAACAGCGCGTGATTCGGCCAAGCGTAGCCCAAGTTACGCTTGCCAAAGCGCAGGTCTCACCCACCACAGAAACGCCTAAGGCCTCCATGGCGCGCACACGTCGTGGCGTCTTCTTTCACCTGCAAAGCACCTTTCCCAAGGCACAGATCCCATTGCACGTGGTGTAGGGGTCCCCTGCACTGTTTTGATGCACCTCCCCCACTTTTGGGTCGAGTTTGGTGATGGGGTGTGACGAGGTTTGAAGCCTGTCCGTGGACCTGCAGTCAGAATTTTGACGGTCCCCAAGAAACAAAACGTAATACTGAGTTTCAGACGCCGAGCCATGATTTTGGCTAAGTCCCTTGGTAACAACCTGCACTACAGGATCCGCTGGATGATCCACCTGATCAGGTGGATTATCCACCAGACGCCTCGGCAGGCCTTCCGGAGCAATCTCTCCAGATGGTATTTTTGTTACTCGGTCTGGTCGATTATCCACCGGATTTCGAGTCGCAGCCACACCTCAACTTTGAAAAGCCATATCACCCTCGATACTTGTCCGATTCCGGCAAAACAACTTCCACCGGACTCAGCAACTTGTCAATTTTACACGGCAATCATCCATTTTAGTATCCAAATAATCCTCGAGTTGCCATATCCACCGGCGCGGAGTATCTACTTTCTGGTGGCTCGTCGGCGCCTCCCGGCGCCGCACTTGGACATGCGGAGGGGCAATTTTTCAACATTCTCCCCCTTGCACCTGCCATGCCCACTGCTTGCAATCACTCATCTTCCACTGCGCCCTCCAGCCCATCATAGATGGTCATCCCAAGTCCGGCCACGCTCATCTCATGCTGGTCCGCGGGTTGCGCTTTGGTCAAGCAATCCGCAAGCATGTTGTGCGTGCTGCTGTGTTAGAGCACCACCTGCCCCTTCTCAACCATGTCCCATGCGCAGTGGTAATGCACGTCCATGTGCTTCATCCTCCTTTGCTGGTTGTTGGTCAGCAAGATGGAGCCGGTGTTGTCCTCTTGCACCACCGTAGGCTCCAGCTGCGGCAGGCCCAGCTCCCTTAGCAACCTGCGGAGCCACACCGCCTCCTTGACCGCCTCGGCCAGCGCGATTTACTCTGCTTCCACTATGGAGGTGGCAACGCAGTCCTGCTTCCTGCTGAACCACGAGAGCGCTGCACCAGAGAGGAAGAACACGTAGCCGGATGTGGACTTTTGCTTGTCCACATCCCTAGCATAGTCTGCATCTGTGTAGCAGACCAGACGCAAGGGGTCCGCCCGCCCCTTGCCGTCGAACCTGAGGCGCCCGTGCCACGTTGCTTTCAGGTAGCGGAGGATGCACTTGACCGCCTGCCAGTATAGTGGCCTTGGATCGGCCACGTAACTGCTCACTTGGCCCACCGCGTAGGCCAGGTCCGGTCAAGTCGCCACCATGGCATACATGAGGCTCCCCACCGCTGATTGGTAGGGCACCCCTGCCATATCCTCCCGCTCTTCTTTTGTTTGCAACGCCATTGCCGCACTTAGTTCACAGGTCATGGAGATCGGACTGCACACTAGTTTGCAGTCCTCTATGACGTACCGCTTCAGTACCTCGGCCACGTATTTGGCATGCCCCATCTCAAGCGTGCGCGTCCTCCGGTTCTGCGTAATGCTCACCTGGAGGTAGAACTCTAGCTCCCCCATGCCCGACATCTGGAACCTGTTGCTCAGCTACTCTTTCAGCTGCTGTAGGCTCAGCAGGTCTGAGGAGCACAAGATCCGATCGTCCACGTAGAGTGCGACAATCTGATGGAGCTTCTTGCTGCGCGGTACGTACACGCTGTGGCCCGCCTCACTGCGCTTGAAGCCGAGTTGTGCCATGAAGCTGTCCATCTGTTGGTACCAGCATCGAGGCGATTATTTCAGCTCGTACAAGGACTTTCGCAGCTTGCACACTTTGCCTTCCGATGCCTCCACCCCCTCCGGCACCTCCATGTAGATTTCTTTGTTGATGATGCCGTTGAGGAAGGTCGTCTTTATGTCCATCTGGTGGAGCTCCATCTCCTTCGCGGCTGCCACCGCAAGGATCGTCCGGATGCTTGTGAACTTGGCGACGTAGGCGAATGTCTCATCGTAGTGCTTGCCCTTGCGCTGTGCGTACCCCTTCGTCATGAGCCGTGCCTTGTACTTGTCGACCACACCTTTCTTTGTGAACTTGGTATTGAAGACCCACTTGGATCCGATGACTTTGGCGTCTTTTGGCCAATTAACCAGCTGCCATGTGTCATTTTTAGCAATGGACGCCAACTCCGACTTGATAGCGACGTCCCACTACTTCCCCTTGGGCCGCACAAGCGCCTCTTGCACGGTCGTCGGCTCCGTTGATACAGCCAGCATGCACCGCGTCATGTCGATCCATCGACCGGTGCCTGCGTCGAAATGCTTCCCCGCTATCCGTTGCCTCCCGCTGCGGCGCAGCAGTTTTGGTGGCGTCTCGTTGCTCTGGTGCGATCCTTCCGACTCTACCCGCTCCGGTGAATCATCGACCGGACGGCTCCTTGAGGATCCCTCCCACTCCGGTGAACCATCAACCGGACAGGCGGCGCTTTCGGAGGATTTTTCTCCGACGCCTGATGCGAACTCCGTTGGGAGCGCACGCTTCGGCACCTGCGGTGCCTCCTTTGACGGATCCTTCCTCCGGATCTCCAGCCCAACTTTGTTGTCATCGGATTCCTACGCGTCGGTTGCTACACCTGCTGCACCGCCGCGCTCCGACGCCGTATCATTGAAGTCTGCATCCGCCGGCTCCTCCTCGTAGTCGAGGAGCTGGAACCACTCCCCCTATTTTGGAGTGTTCCTGACGCTCATGTCGTTGCTGCTGCTGCTGAAGCTCTGCTGCTCGTCAAACTCGACGTCATGGCTGCGGATGATCTCTTGCGTACGCGGGTCCTAGTGCCAATACGCCTTTTGTGCACTCTCGTAGCCGAGGAACAAGCACGGCTTTGCCCGAGGTTCTAGCTTGCTATCGCGTCGTTGCGCCGCCTGCACCATCGTGTGCGTCGTGCACCCGAACACCTTCAAGTGTGCCACGTTTGGCTTGCGCCCGCTCCAAACCTCCTACGGCGTCTTCCAGCTGTCCTTACCCTTCAGCACCGCTGTTGGGGTGAGGTTTATGGTGTAGCTCGCTGTACGCACAGCCTCTACCCAGAACCCTTGCGGCAACCTTGCATCCACAAGCATGGTCCACACCATATTGAGCAGCGTCTGGTTTGCCCGCTCCGCCACTCCGTTGGACTGTGGCATGTATGGCGTAGTGGGTTCCCACTTGATGCCCTGCTGCTTCATCCACCCGCTGCAAACCACATACTCTCTGCTGTTGTCGCTGCGTAGCGCTCTGACCTTTCGGCCAGTCTACCTCTCCAACGCACCAAACTGCGCCAAGCACTGCCCAAGTTACGCTTGCCAAAGCGCAGGTCTCACCCACCACAGAAACGCCTAACGCCTCCATGGTGCGCACACGCCGTGGCGCCTTCTTTCACGTGCAAAGCGCCTTTTGCAAGGCGTAGATCCCATTGCACGTGGTGTAGGGGTCCCCTGCACTGTTTTGATGCACCTCCTCTACTTTTGGGTCGATTTTGCTTAAGGGGTGTGACGAGGTTTGAAACCTGTCCGTGGACCTGCAATCAGAATTTTGACAAAGTCCACGAGTAACAAAACGTACTACTGAGTTTCGGACGCCGAGCCATGATTTTGGCTAAGTCCCTCAGTAACAACCTGCACTACAGGATCTGGTGGATGATCCACCTGATCAGGTGGATTATCCACCGGACGCCTCCAGATGGTATTTTTGTTACTCAGTCCGGTCGATTATCCATCAGATTTCGAGTCACAGCCGGCTCCCAGAGCCGCTGTGCACACCCCAATTTTGAAAGGCCATATCTCCCTCGATACTTGTCCGATTCCGGCGAAACAACTTCCACCAGATTCAACGACTTGTCAATTTTACTGACAATCATCCATTTGAGGATCCGAGCAATCCTCGAGCGGCCATATCCGCTGGCGCGGAGTTCCTACTTTCTGGTGGCTCGTCGGCGCCTCCTGGCTCCGCACTTGGGCATGCGGATGGGCAACTTTTCAACAGACCCTACCCTGTACCAACAGATCATTGGCAGTCTTTCTTATCTTGCATCCACCAAATGACTGGACATATCTTGTGCAGTCAACGTGCTATCGTAGTTTAGCCTGGAGCCACGCAACACACATCTCATAACCCTTTATAAAAAAAAACCACCGCAATGGGATGGCAGTTGCACAGGTGAGGCAATTGGTCATATATGATCACTTTTGCGAAGAGAATAACGGTATTTTTTGCATTAGCAAAAAATGCAACACACCAATCCAGCCGCTCAGTTAGCGATACGCGTGGTGCTTGTCTGCCGAAGCGTCCTTGCACATCAAGGATCCATAAAAACCTCATTTTGAAGGCACAGATGTCCCTACACATAGTTGTGATGCCTCTTGTGCTTTTGGGGTATGCTTTGATGAGTTAATCATCAAGTTTTGTGGTAGGGATTGACGTGGTTTGAAGCCGGTTCGTGGACCTGCAATCGGAATTATGACCGAGTCCCTGAGTAGCAAACTGTACTACCGGTCCGAGCCGGGATTTTGGCTAAGTCCCCCGGTAACAACATGTATTATTGGCTTCCGATGGGTTATCTACTGGAACGACTCGGCAGACATCCTGGGGGAATTTGCCATATCCACTTTTGTTACTCACTCAGAAAGAATTTCTACCGGCAATAGAATTACAACCGACTCTCTGAGCCGCCTCACACACCCCAACTTTGGAGTGCATTTCTCCCTTGTTACTTGTTCGATTCCATTGATTCAACTTCCACCGGATTCAAAAACGCGTAAAATTTCAGGAACTATAATCCATTATTGATATGGGACACTCTCCATGCAACTAGAGTAAATGTGAGGACCCCCCCTCCCCAAGCGGCTTGTCGACGCCTCTCAGCACCTCACCAGAGCATGCTTAGGGGAAAAATACAACAGATAATTTTCATTTATCAGCAATTGTACTTCAATGATAGGTTTCGGAAATTTTGAGGGCATGTATACAACAACAAGAAGTAGAACAAGGCATGATCTGGGTCTTGGGTTCTTGAGTAAAGCGATGCGTGCCACGCCATGTCCGAAGTGGTCACTTCAAGAAACTCTGCCAAGAAGTCAGGGAGTTTTTTATTATTATTGAGGTGTGTCTTCATAGAATTCCAGTGTTGTTGAGAAGTTGAAATGATGATATCGCAATGTCGAGATGATTTGCGACACATCTGTTGACCATTCCAGAAAGTAGTCAAATGTGTTGGGTTCTCAATAACGGATCACCAGGGTCCGAGCCTGTGGGCCAAAATGCCCTCAGCCAAACGACATACAATTTCTGAGGTTTTCGGACGGTGGGCCACAAATGAAATGGAAAAACTACCAACTCAGTTAGTGTAGGGACTCATGCACATTTGGGACATAACAGTCATGGGATCGTCGTTCCTTTCACAAATAATGATCTATCCATGGTCCCTTCCATTCCTCATTTCTCTGAGATGCAGACCCCATATACTGAGTTTCATTTTCTATGTTTTATGTGGGCATAGCTTGTTACACGCAACAGAAACTGGGTGGTTCACAAGGAGGATGTGAAGCTTGAAGACAATTTGAGTATTTGGGAAAATAGGATCAGCACTGAGTGTTAACTTGGAGTCTTGGATGCTCAAGTCGAGTGACGCCTCCAACGACACGATGTAAGAGCCCGCTTCCTTGAACTCTGCTCAAAGGTTGTGGTGTTCTAATAGTGTAAAGGCGTGGTAATGTCTAATGCCAATGAGAATTCAACCAAAATGAATCAAAACACCGATACAGGTTGTGATTGCTATGTCGAACCTTCTAGATAGTGGTTAGACCTGTTAGGACATTGAAAACCAAAACACCTAAGGTTAAAACAGTGGCCAAAACAACCTCAACCAAACGACGCAAAAATGTTAAGGTAAGCACAAGATGGGCCACAAATCTAACAAAAAAATTCTCACGTGTGGAGTTTAGGGACTCATGCACATCAGCGATGCAACACTTCTTTTCTTTTGGCTGCCACGTCCAGACACCTTGCTAGATATTGATTATTGACAGCTAAGACAAACGAAGATATGATGATACATGTCCCGTAGGTTATATTAGACCTCCCTGTTTTTATGCAAAGTGTCGTAATCCTTCCAGTCGACCAAGAAATGTGTGACATTTCAAAAGTGGTGGCAGCCCGAGATATGTTTGGCGGTGTACTCTATGTCCTTGTCTACTTGAGTACAAGGTGGTGGCGGCCTGTATTTTCCCGTGAGATACAATATTGCTCTTGATATTTGATTCTTTAATCCGTAATTTTGGGAATCTTCCTATTCGAGCACGGGTTTTCAGAAAAAAAAAAACATTTTTAGGTGGTACATTGGAATACATTGAACAAAAAGAGGTAATCCTTAAACTTGACAAGCACCGGTCTCGAACACCGCCAACAACTCGTTTTCAAGGCGCTACATCAGTATGACATGGCTTGCCTGATGCAACAGGCCGCGTCAGACTGACAGATCGGATGTAGACATGTCGTTTCTGCATCAGAACCGGAAGATGTCCAGAGGTGACATCATTTCATGAATTTTTAAGGCCATTTGCAGGCATTCGACAGATTTTGTGTGTCCAAGTCAGATAAGTGATTCTTTAGGCATTACCATCATGATTGCCGATTACTGTCCCAGATACTTTGGACGTGTCTTTGTATGGATTCGGATGCTAGTATGTAGCTCATTTCTACTAACTCGCTGGAGTTTACGGAGTTTGGGATGAATACCTTAAAAATGATACTTCTACTTGTAAGTAATGCCGCGAAGTTGTACGCGGGTTCAACTATCATTAGCGTAACCACCCTATAAGTGTTATGCGGCTCATAAAGAGTTGATGCTAAAGTGCTTGATCGTTGCATTCAATCAAATTGATTGTTTGGGAATGAAAGCCCTTTTATAGCAGGATATTGAAAGACAGCTTCCTAGCACTGCTATTGCTGGCACGGCAATACAAGCTGGCCGTCAAGCTCACTAGCATACGCTGGTGAAGGTGAGAAATGCAAGGGATTGGGTAGGGACACGAAACACAAGTGTCAGAAGCTGCAAATACTGAATTGTGCAGAGAGAGTGAGCAAATGAGGTCAGGGCAACCTAAATAGTGCCGCGGCCCTACTGGATACACACACACACGCGGCGCACGCCGCCATTTTTCTAGCAGGACAAAACACTGGCAAAAACACAGTTTTGGCCATAACTCCCTGCAGACACGTCAGAACGATGAGTCGTTTGAACCAGAACGGCCCCATCGACAAGATCTACGTCTTGATAGGCTGTACGCCTATGTGCTGTCCCACAACATGAATCTAGAAGGCACAAGAGTCTTCTGGGCGTCCGTCGCCGCCTACCGCCGGTCTTCTGCCGCCCTCGTCAATCTCAGGGATCTGCACGTGAATGTACATGAGCCGAGGGGTCACCGTAAGTCGTGTACGACACACACAACAGCACTCCCCCATGACGGAAAAGCAAAACACGTCCATGCACATGCAGACACTGACGCTGGACAGAACAGGAAACGCACAGCCGTTGCAGGGAGCAAGCACAGCATAGGCAAGGAAGCACATGAGGAATCAACCTCCAACAGGGATGGGGCAGAGTCCCACGGAACGAGTGGCCGCATGAAACTTCAAACAACCCAGAGCCTTGGTCAGAAAATCCGCGCACTGCCTGTCAGTGCCCACGTGGATGACTCGGATCTCACCACGATCAACCAGATCACGCACGAAGTGGTGCTGGACATTGATGTGCTTTGTGCGTGCATGGCACACACCTGAGTTCTTGGCGATGGCCTTCGCGCTCATGTTGTCACAGTGGAGAACCACGGGGGGGATGGACTGACGCAGTTCACGCAATAGACGGACGAGCCAAACACACTCCGCTGTACCAGCGCCTAGAGCAACATACTCTACCTCAACTGTGCTGCGTGCAATGCAGCCCTACTTCCCACTCCGCCAGGACACTGCAGTGCCTCCAATGAGAAAGATGTAGCCGGTGCGGCTCTTACCATCTGGACTCCACGCCCTGTCACTGTCAGCTGACACCTGTTCGCAAAAGCACAGGCCAAAGCGTGCGGTGGATAGGATGTAGCGCACACACCGGACTGCGGCCTCCAGTGTTTGCTGGCGTGGAGCCTGTGAGAATCGGGTGAGTAGGTTGACAGTGAAGGCAATGTCGGGCCGTGTCGTGGTGGCCAGGTACATGAGCGAGCCGATGACTCGCAGGTACAAGGTCACATTGACTGGCTCTCCCAGGTCAGCTGGGTCATCCACCTTCAGGGCGACCTGCCCCTCAGGAGTCATGGGTGTGGAGGCCGTGCGGACGACAGCGAGGAGGTCGGCAAAGCGCTCCCCCACAGTCTCTACGTAGCGTCCCTGATGGTACAGAGTGTGTGGCGGACACGGTCGCGCACGATCTCCATCCCCAAAAAGACGGAGGCCTCACCAAGATCTTTCATCTTGTAGGCCGAGGAGAGAACGGCCTTGGCAGCGTTCACTGCTCTCAGGTCAGGCAAAGCGATCAGAAGATCGTCCACGTAGACGAGGATGGCAGCGAGCGATGCTGGGGACTGTGAGAGGAACAGGGATGGGTTAACATCACTCTGAACGTACCCAGCGTGTCTCAGCATGCTGGTGATCTCATGGTTCCAGCAGCGAGGTGACTGTTTCAAGCCGTATAAGGCCTTCCGCAGCCGGCATACGCGACCGGTGCCATCTTCAAAGCCGGGTGGCTGGACCATGTAGATCTCCTCCTCAAGGTCCTCGTTCAGGAATGCGTTGTTGACATCCATCTGATGGAGTTCCCAATCGTGCTGTGCCGCCTGGCTCAGCAGCGTGAGCGTGGTCGTCATACGTCCAACAGGGGCAAAGGTCTCAGTGTAGTCCATGCCAGGGACCTGAGAGAAGCCTATTGCTGTCAGGCGCGCTTTGTAGCGCTCCATTGTGCCATCTGGCTTGAGGTTCTTGCGTAGAACCCACTTGGCCTTGATGGCCTTGCGGTTCTTTGGCAAGTCCATTAGCTCAAAGACGCCGTGCTCTCAGATGGCATCGAGCTCAGCCTGGCAGGCACCGTGCCACTACTCAGCGTCGGAGGTCGACAAGGCCTCAGGCAGACTGGTGGGATCGGGAGACAGTACTGGTGCACTACGTGTAGCCAGGGCATACGTCGTAGAGGGAGGGTGGACTGTCACCATGGCCTCAGCGGCTTCACGAGCAAGACCGCGCTCATGAGCAAGTAGTATTGTGCCAGTGGCATAGCCAGGGTGAACCTCGGCGAGGCCACGAGCACTCAGGCCGAGGGCCTTCGTGCCCAGGTCACCACTGACAACGCTGCGCGTGGAGCGTGGGCGGAGACGTCCGCCGGGTGCCCGTGTGTAAGGGTCCGACGGGGCAGGAGCAGTGGGTCCTGCTGACTCACATGCCAGTGTGGACTGCACGGTAGGCGCGCCACTCGAGGTTGGCGTGGCCTCATCAGCCGGAGATGGGGACACGGCAGACGTAGACATGTCCGCGGCTGTAGGCAGGGACGGCTCAGAGCCAGACACGAACGCGGATGCAGGATCCAAAAGAGCCTCAGACGCGGAAGCAGGCACAGGATCCAGCAGTGCCTCAGACGCAGAGACAGACTCAACGCAGACTGGGACACGGGCGACAGCGGAGAGTCGGGGGCATAGGAGTGAGCCGTAGATGGGGCGGGGCTTGGGGTGCCGGTGGGCATAGCCTCTGGGGACAGCCCCTGGGGTGTCGGCGATGGAGTGACCGTATTAGACGGGGGCACTGTTCCAACCGTGCCAGGAGCCTCCTCCACACCCCGGGGACCGGCACACCCAGGGGCATGTGCAACACACAGAGCATGGATGCGGGTAAGGTCGCGGAAGGCAAGATGCTCGAAGAAGAGAGCGTCACGGGACTCCACGATGCGGCGTCGCTCAGGGTCCCAGAACCGCCAAGCCTTGGACTACGCGACGACGCCAACGAAGGCACAAAGACGGCCCCGCGGACAAAGCTTGCTCCCTGCTGCACTGGTGTGAACCAGACGCAGGCAAGGGAGCCCCAGACACGAGCTAGGCGCAAATCCGCTCGACGCCCGTACCACAGTTTGTAGGGCGTATGATGACAGGGGAGGGGACCGTGGGGAATGCGGTTCCAGACCTAGGTCATGTACGCCATGCCCTCAAAGGCAAAGGCCTCAGGCATGGCGCTGTCGGCGTGCATGGCGCGGACCGCATCCTCCATGGTGCGGTTCCAGCACTCTAAGACACCATTCTACTGGGGGGTGGCGGATGCGGAGAGGTTGTGGAAGACACCAAGCTCGGTGAAGGAGCGAACCATGTCACCGAGGTACTCGCCGCCGCGGTCCAAGCGAAAGGTCTCAAGGCAGTTGGGAGACAGGCACTTGGCCATGACTAGCCAAATGCGGACTACAATGGCGGCATTGCTCTTCTGACGCAGACTATAGACCCAACGCATGCGCGTGAAGTCATCAGTCAACGTCAGGACGTAACGGCCACGGTCCTCCTGGAACTCGACAGGGAGCGGACCCATGAGGTCGGAGTGGACAAGCTCCAAGGGCCGACGGGCCCTGGAGACAGACGTAGGATAGGTGGACCGGTGCATTTTGCCTTCAGCACAGGCCAGGCAATCGGTCGTGGGCGGCGCCTCGAAGGATGCCGCATCAAGACCGAGAGCGGGCTGAGTCCGGACCAGCCTGTCAACAGCCCCCAGGTGCACATGACAGAGGCGTCGATGCGGGAGACGGTGGTGCTCGGGGAATAGAGCACCAGGGAAAAAAACACGAGAGGTGGGAGACGGAGGCAAAAGGGGTGCACTCGCACAGGACCCAGAAATGTGATACAGATCATCGACGACTGTCCCACTGAGGACGGTCTCCTCGATGTCACGCACAAAGATGCGAGCATCGGCAGCTGTGTGCGTGACACCCAGGCCCATCTTGGTGCACGCACGGACAGACAACAAACTGAGTTCTAGATCAGGGACAAAGAGGAAGTCAGAGATGTATACGAGACCAGTGGGCCCACTGAACTGCACAACCCCAACACCCTAGACAGGGACCTCATGGCGAGCTACAGTGCGAACAGAGTGAACAGTGCCAACAGGATGCAGGAAGACAAAAGCGTCATGGCGACACGTCATGTGGTCAACGACCCAAGTGGCGTCGGTGACACACGTACAAGGGGCAACGTGGCACTCGGCGATGGAACAAGGCGCGGCAGCAGGTTGCTCAGCGTGGGACACAACAAGGTGACCAGGGGAGTGCACATGAGCCGTATGCAACCAAGACACATCGTCAAGTCCGTCACGCGCACACGGCTGGGCGTGGAGACCACCACAGGCATCATCACGCAACGACACAGACAGTCCACAGGCAGTAGGACCCCTCGACTAAGTCAACTCACTCGCACCTCCCTGAGATGAGTATAAGGCGAGAAGCTGGTGTAGCTCGGCGATCGTTCTATCTCAATCGGCGAGCGCCTGGTCGCGGGGATCCGCGGAGGAGCCTGCTGTGGCAGCGGACTCCTCTGCAGCGGCTGTGATAGTGGTGGCCGAGCGGGCAGTCGCACGTGACGTCTGGCGCATGTGTGCCTCGTGTGCCTACTGCAGCCCACTAGTGACCTTGGCCCAGTCCAACGGGCGGCTCGTCAGACGAGTGCAGTCGGGATAGCGATGGTCACCTTCGCAGTTGAAGCACACGAGTCGGCGGCCCATTGTGCTATCGGATCCGCTGCTGCCACTGCAGCTGCTGCTCCCACCTCCGCTGTTGCTGCTGTTGCGGCTGATACTACTGATGCTGGTGCCGCTGCTGGTCTCGTCATTGGAACCACCACTTGAAGATTTGCGGCCCTTCTTTCCTTGAGTTGGGGTTGCTGTTGTTACAGACGGCAGGGAGGGGGATGCGGCGGCAAGTGCAACTAAAGCGGTGTTGCGGCAAGCGCGGTTCGCGACGTCCATGCCGGCGACCTCCAGGAAGTGGATGGTGGCCCAGCGCAGCAGGGTCCCGTCGCTCGCCATGTCGCGAAGCAGAATCTGGTCAAAGCTACTGAAGACGCGCGCGTAGTCGGGGTGAATGCCATAGAGGATGATCTCGAGTGCGAAGTACTACGTAGGGGCATCGTCTCCTAGCTCCTCGTATAACTGGATCGCCCGGCGCTAGTAGTCAGCTGTAGACTCCTGAGCAGTCTGGCAGAGGGAGTTGAAGTCGGTGAGGCGCTCGGACGTCAAGGCCAGGGTGGCGCCCTAAAAAAGAGTGACAGCCAATGCCCACGCCTCGAGAGGATTAGCTCCTGAGCCGGTCAGCAGATCGCCAAGGAACCGACTGAAGTCCTTGGTGAAGTATGGGGCGGCCTTCATCAGACCAGAGGCGGCACAGACCGCCATCTGCGTCTGGGCGGGGTCAGCCGCCTAGTATGGGGTGAGGTAGTAGGCGAGGACTCCCTCGCTCATGGCCCATATGCGAAAGCGCGGCTCCCAAGACTTGAAGTCGTTCCCAGTCCGGAAGATGGGAGGGTCCAACTCAAACCACTTGAGTGGCTTGACCGTCGGTAGAGCGACGGGTGAAACCACCATGGGACCGGGCATAGAGGAGGCAACCCCTTTGCCCAGGCGGGCCCGCAAAGCCAGCTCCTCAAAGCTCAGAGGGCGGCGAGACGAGCTCAGGCCGGCGTCGGTGCTGGAGCTCGTGCCCTCGAGGGCGGCATTGGCCTCACGTGCTCTACGGCGGGCCTCCAGGCGGATGAGGCGTGCTCGCAGCACCTCCTCCTCACCCTCCTCGCCAGATTTGGAAAGGGTCTCCGCAACCACGTCTGCATTGCCGCCGGGAGTATGGTGGTCCTCGCTCGGGTCTGCTGACCCGAGCGAGGACCACCATACTCCCGGCGGCAATGCAGGGTGCTGCTACTGCTGTTGGGCTGCTGCTGTTGAGGCAGTAGACCCCTGATCAGGTCCTACAGCTTGGTGACCTGTTTCGTCAAGGTATTGCGACTCTCTGCCTGTAGGTCAACAAGCGCGTACACTTGGCGCGCCAATGTTGTCGGGCTCGGCGGCCGCTCCTGCTGCTCCTGTTGTGCCGGCTACTGTTGTCGCTTCTACTCTTGCTGCTGTTGCTGCTGCTGCTACAGAGGCTGCTGCTGCTGCTGTTGTTGCTACTGTTGCTGCTGCTGTTGCTATTGCTGCTGCCGCTGTGGTGACGATGGCGACGGCCGACGTTGGCCGCTGACGGTGCTGCCCTCGGTAGCTACGTCGGTAACGGCGTTGGAGGGGGTACGCTTCGGCATGCCGGCTGGTTCCCCCCCTTTCACCCCTTTTTTTGTGTTGTTGCGTAACACCTTACCGCGGAAACTCACCTCCGCGGAGCCCCTCCGTGGATACCGTCCGCGAAACCCCTCCGCGGATCCCCTCCGCGGTACACTTCACCGCAGAAGTTCACCGCGGATTGGCGCGGATCAGCTCGGGTTGGACGCGGTCGTGTCGACGCAGAACGATGTGGAGTGCCGCGAGCAGCCACCGCGACCGCGTCGATGCGGAACGCGTTGGGGTGTCGCAAGCTGCTGGGGTACCTCCATCGGTGTGTTCCGCGACCACCGCAGGGCTGTCGCATCTGTCGACCTCGGGGTCACCGCGGAACTGCCGTGAACTCGCGACGGCGGATCCACCGCGGAGCACCTCTGGTGTGTTCCAGAACCGCCGCGGAGTGGAACCGCCGTGGAATGAAACCGCCGCGGTGGTGGAACACCGGGGATCTGTGGAACACCGTGGATCTGCCGCGGCACTGTCACCGCGAAGTGACGGATTCGGAATGCCGAGTGCAATTGCAGTGGATCCGCGACACTCCCGGCGCGTTCCGTTACAGTCGCAAAGCTGCTGCGTCCGCTGAGCCGCGGAGCACCGCGGAGCGCCGCGGAGTGGCTGCTGCTACCGTAGAATGGCCACTGCGGAGCTGTAAAAAGACGTCGTGGAGTTCTTAAAAACAACGGTCGGAACGATGGTGGGTCCTCCCAGGACCTTTCTCCGAGACAGGGGGCACTGCTGCTGCTGCTACTCAAGGCAACGGCTGCGGTCGCTCACTGCTATTGTGGTTGCTGCGCCTCTGCTACGTAGCTGTGCGAGCACTGGCTTGCTGCTCTGATACCATGAAAGACAGCTTCCTAGCACTGCTGTTGCTGGCACGGCTATACAAGCCGCCCGTCAAGCTCACTAGCACACGCTGGTGAAGGTGAGAACAGCAAGGGGTTGGCTAGGGACTCAAAACACAAGTGTCAAAAGCTGCAAATACTGAATTGTGCAGAGAGGGTGAGCGAATGAGGTCAGGACAACCTAAATAGTGTCGCCGCCCTACTGGATGCACACACACACGCGGCGCACAAGGCCGCCATTTTTCGAGCAAGACAAAACAGTGGCGAAAACACAGTTTTGGCCATAACTCCCTACAGACACGTCAGAATGATGAGCCGTTTGAACCAGAAGGGCAGCATCGACAAGATCTACATCTTGATAGGCTGTACGCCTATGTGCTGTCCCACAGCATGAATCTAAAAGGTACGAGAGTCTTCTGGGCGTCCGTCGCCGCCGGCCACTAGTCTTCTGCCGTCGTTGTCAATCTCAGGGATCTGCACGTGAATGGACATGTGCCGAGGGGTCACCGTAAGCCGTGTATGACACACACAACAATAGATATGACTGCCATAGTGATTCATTAGCTCCAATAAAAATTATTCAGTAGTCCGTACATCTTTTGCTGGTAATGCAAGAGGGGAGTTTGTGTAGTCGGACAACGTTGAGGAACAGTCGTGCAATTCCCTCAATGGTTACAGTTTTTGTCGTTAGGATGAAGTGAGACATCTTCAAGAAGTGTTCAACCATTCTTATTTCTACATCAAACCCATATAGTGTGATGGACAAGTCTATTGAGAAGTCCATGGATTCTTTGGGAACCCATATCGGTTGAAGCATTTACGGGGATTTGGTTCGTCTCGACTTATGGTGTTGGAAAACATCGCAAGTCTTGTAGTAGGTTGCAACATTGGTTTGCATCTTTTCCCACTAGTAGTACTTCGTGAGCCTTTCTAGTGTTTAATCCTTGCTCAACTATCCGCCACGATCTGTGTTTTGGCAATCCTCTTATGGCATCGATTGTTATTTGATGTGCGGCTTACAACAACTTGATACGCAAATTGTCATTGCCAATATGGATAGTCAAACCAAATCTATGTTTCATCATACCTGTCCAAATTCTCGTAACCCTTTTGCAAAATATCTCGCGAGGTATGAGTCTCGTGTCACAAGTAACGTGTATGTATCAGCCATTAAGTTTGGTCACCAACCAAGAGCATCCGTTAGATGTATTTTTCCATGCATGTGCCTGATGTCATAGTCTATGTTGGACTCAGTAAACTTCACGAACCGAGTTTGTTGAGCCTTTGAAACCGGCTGAGTTTTGATGTATTTGAGTGCAGTGTGGTCGGTGAAGATGACAGGTTGCATGCATTTTATGTAGCACCGTCACGTTTTGAATGTGTGCATGACTGCCTATATCTCTTTTCTATGCAGTGCGTAGTTCAACTCCAGTCCATAGGGTTTACTCAACGTACATGCAACCGATTTTTCTCCACTGTCATTTTATTGGAGACGGACACCTTTGATTACTCGATCGGATGCTCTTGTGGCCATAATATAGTCCACTGTTAGATGTGACAATCGTAAGGGCACTTAGGTAAGAGCATTTCTCCAATACTTAAAGGAGTCCAACTTATCATCCTCCCACCTCGGCTCGGTGGTTTTACGAGTGAGATTTTTGTGAGGCACTCACACCTGAGTAAAGTCCTTTACATATGAACATTGATTGTTGGTCACCAGTCCATCACCGATTATGTGTCCTAAAAACTTGATGGAGCAAAGTCTAAATATGCACTTCAAGAGTTTTATGTGGAATTCTTCTTTGTAATGTTTCTACATCTTGTTGGATATCTCATGCTCCTCTAGGGTGTGGCTATATACCAAGATTTCGTTGAGATACACGGCAATGAAAACATTGAGCTATGGCCCAAAACTGTAGTTCATGGTCATGAATGTTGCATGTGCTTTGATGAGACCAAACGACGTGATCTTGAAGTGCAAGTACCCGCAACTGGTATGGAACACTGTCTTCTCAATGTCATTGTTAGACACATGGATCTTATGACAGCCGTAATGAGTATCAAGTTTGGTGAAATTTATCGCCTCGTGGACTTGGTCAAAAGTCTGTTTGTTGATGATAGTGTCGTACAATGCATGTAGTCCACGCACATACGGATCTCACCAGTTTTCTTTTTGGCAAAATGCACAAGTGCAACATAGGGTGATGCGGATGGTCTGATGAACTTTGTGGCCATGCATCTTGTCAAATTTGTTCTTCCAGCCTGATTAAGGCTCAATTGAGTCTATCAAGGCTCATCCAACAGGTCCCTTTGACTGGTGTTATGCTGCTTAGCTTTGTTTCTATAAAATGGTGCATGCTTCACTGCATTGGTGACTCTCGAGGTAGTTCTCCAAGAATAACCCCTCCAGACTTCTCAAAGAGTGTTGCAAATTCCTACGGAGAATGGTAATTCATCATGTCTTCCATATCTGTTATTCAAAGAATCATTGGGTTTCCCACGATAACTTCTTGGGATAGGAAATGCTCCCGCTACCATCCATTCAAGTGGACAATGGTGCAAGAAATGTAATGGATACTTCCGTGGATGGAAACGGTAGGAGAGAATGATGAGGTATCTCGTGAATTGACAAGCTTGTAGTGGAACTGACAAAATAAGAGAGCTGCTTTTTCCATCTGAACGATTGTTATGGTGTGACGGATTTATATAATTTGTTTGCCACCATTACAAAGCATGTCAAAGAGTTACGGCACATTAAAGGGGGCTGTGAACAGGTACAAAGTCACGGACAAAATCATTAGATTTATGTATGCAAGCGCAGACCAGGTGTGAGTGGCCGTGTAGCAAGAGATGCTTTCAATATGAATGACTTAAAGTATAAGCTATACAAAACACATGTGTGAAACACTCCAGAAAATTTGCTGCGCTTTGTTAGACCAGTTATGGAAGGAGATTACAAGGGGCCTTGTCGTCACCTTATGCTCGTGCCAAACGACCCGACAATATCTTCCGAGTGATGAATAAGTAGTGCCATCGGCAAAGGTTTGATATCATGATGCTTATAAATCAAGAACACAAAGGTAGTTAATTGTAGGTCATCTACCATGCAAGAGAAAAACAACACTTCTATAGCCAGGGTATCTAAGCGTGTAAGTTTCTACTTTTGAAGCTCAGCCACATAACTATGCTACTACAGATTAGTGATTGACACAAACATCAAATGAAATACAGACCATCATGCTCTACTCGGCCAATACCAATGCTATGGACATCCGCGGTGTATTCACTCGTGTAAAATATGAAGCCCCTTATGTAGTCCAAAAACCAATTGCTTGTTTTCCTGTTGCTTGCAATTGTGTGCGTGCATTTTTAGTCTAGAGGTATTCGTGTAAAAAGTGCTTACAAACATGATAATGAAAGAGGTATTGTGTCTTTGATATTGCGGCCTTAAACTAGCACATGGGTACTATGATTCGATGGACCACAAACCTACCGCATGGAATGCACATATTAGAAGTGAGCTTTTGGTCGGGGTGGATCATGAGAAATCCGTCCAAGAAGAAAACAATTCACATTACACGTCCAACCAGGGGGAACCCGAGTGGACACATTTAGCGGTTGGGTTGCGTCCAATCTCCCTTATGGTAGTGAACACGTGTGATATTCAGCCACACAGTCATTTAAGAGAATTTACTATCCAATTGAATTTGGTTACCTTTTGGCATATAGCACAGCCAACTACAAGGGTAGCAGTCGTCGATATAGATGGCGTAAGAAAGTAGGCATAAACCACACATTAAATCGCTCCCTTGACATTGCTTATACGTGCGTCATCAAACTAGGTACCAGCCTTTGTCATGGTCCTTGTTTGTTACAGTAGGTGCGTGGTACATACACACAAACTCGGATTTATTTGCCCCTTTTCCACTAAAGTACTCGTTTGAGTCCATGGATCATTTTTTCCCTTGAAAATCAGATGTTTCAAATAGTGATGCGTGGGTAACACTTTCAATGTACCAATTGGTTGCTTCTAGTCTTTCCCCATTACTGGGGCATGAAGCTTGCATTAAGAGTTAAGTGAGATGTGTAGAAACTTTTAGAAGGAGCATGAACCGGACGCTGCGTGCGAAGCGCGCAGATGGTTTCCTGAACAAGAAGAAAAGGAATACAGGTCAGTACTTTAGGGCGTTGTTTATGATTCTTGCCGAATTCCTTGCGATTCTTCCTCTCGCTCGCTTCGTGTGCACTGGGGCCCAGACGTTGGACTTGTCGACTATGACGGGCAGGGTTGGTAGACAAGTGGCATATCCACAAATTGCATTTTTATACTGCACATAAAAACTGACTTCAAGGGGGTTTAAAGTAAGATAAAACATAACATGGCCAAGAAAACTTCTTTGGTTTGCACAAACTGACTATAACTGGGTTACTTCTTCTCCAGAAAAGTTGCGCTTCATGTAAACATCCAAAAGGAAGACAATAAGTGCTAATTGGCCTTGGAAAATGCATGGTTTTAAAAACTTCCCCAGGATTACCTGAATAAGCATCATATAGCATGGCAGTGCCACGTCGACCGGGCAAAGGAGCCACGCGGCTCGAGCAGTGTCACTTGGGACTGTGGGTGGTGAGACGGGATTGCTCGAGGGTCTGAGACCCTGAAGCACCGCGGTTTTGGCCTAGTCGGCCAAGGATTCCGTCGAAACTGCTACATTGGTATCAGAGCTCCAGGGCTCGAATCCCATGTCCGGATTATCGGAGATGCCGAGGTGGCCCTCACTCCTAGTGGGGGGGAGTGTAGCGTGGCAGTGCCACACCGACCGGTCAAAGGAGCCACGTGGCTCGAGCGAGGTCACCTTTGGCTGTGGGCAGCGAGACAGGATGGCTTGAGGGTCGGAAACCCTCAAGCATCGTGGTTTTGGCCTAGTCGATCACGGATTCTGTCTAATCCGCTCCACATAAGTTCTTTAAACAATTCCTTATGTCAGCAAAATCACTATTCATTTTATTTTCTCTTGTAACTCCACTCAAGAATGGGGGAATAAACACATCTCACATGTTAAAACTGATATGAAACTATGAAAACTAATCATGGTTTAATGTATTAGTATTGGCAAATGCTTAAGGTTTCCCATACAAGAAAGTGAGTTAAATCATTGCATAAGAATGAAAACTCCACATTCAACGTTCAAGGCATTATTCACCCTACTAATTTTTGATTTCAATATTAAAATATTTTTTTGTCGATGTTGTTCAATGAAAATGTAAATGAGTCGAATTAGTTAGGTGCCACCTAAATAATTCTTTTGGGTGAGATTTGTAAGATTTAATTCTTATAACCGGGGTTCACTCCTTTCACTCACTCATAGAAATGTTGATGCGCCTGTTCTTGTGTGTGTGTTATGATCAAGTTTTTTGACAATTTTCGATCGCATCCGGCTCAAACACCCACGTTGCGTGCTTCGAATGAGTGATGCACAAGTCTGACGAGGCGGATTTCTGCGAGAAAACGGAAAGCCGCCTCGTCAGATTGGCCTCGCATGACGCTGCCGCCTGAAATGACGGTGTCGAACAGGGTCGTCGTCGAATTTAAGGATTCGCTTTTTTCGTTCGACGAAAGTTAAAGACCCACGTAAACAACTGTATGACCTAAAACCTTGAACAAATGTAAAGATCTCATAAATAGCAAATTTGAAAGAATCGCTCGAAAGTTAAAGACCCACCTAATTCGAGACAGTCGCTCGCCTTTTACACATGTCCTCATCGTCGCAAATTGTCGTGGTGACTGGTCAAGTCATCGCCTGAGAAAAGTTTTCCCTTTCTTCTTCTTCTCTCGCTTTTCCGATTCCTAGATGTCCGGTCTCCCATTTTCCGAAGAATCCGTGTTTGGACGTCAAAAACAGCTTCTTACGTCGGATTCTGGGCCAAATCGACCATGGGGCTTGGGTTCGTGCCCCACCCCTACGCGAGGACCCACATTGCAGGATCCATCAGCGCCCGGGCCTTTGTTTGGGCGGCGCTCAACCAGAGGGCCCGCCGGCTACCGGCTGCAGGTTGGAGATGGCTGGGATCCTACCGGACTGGCCATCTCACATAAGTGCTTGCCAGTTTTGGCGGTCGATTGGTAGTGTGTCTTGCCAGAGCGGTTGGTTCCCATTAAAAAAACAAAGAGAGGCCGCTAAATATTGGTTATTCACCAACAACCGCATATTTCGACCTTGAACTAGTTTGAGGTCGACCACTTGGTCGCTACAGACGGTCGAGATGTGTTTGTAGAAAATCATCCGACAATTTCAACACTCTACCCTACTGGAGAACATCGAAAGCATCCCGAGGACCTGTTCTATCATCGCAAATGACGTGTGTTCCAAAAAGCTTCATGTATTCGATTTGATGAGGTTCATAAGATTTTTGCTATTGATCGACGGTCATGGGCGAACGCAGACCGGCGAAGCTGCCGGATCGAGTGTGTGAGTAGAAGCAGACCGCCGACGGGCCCAAAGGTTGTCCAGATCGATAAACCGGGCCCTCTCCTTGGTCAGATCGGCCGACAAGGCCCCAAGGTTGGAGAAATGTTGAAATGGGTCCCTTTATCCTACTGCACTTTGAACCTTGGCTTCGAGGTCGGACTGCCCCCGATTCTTTTCCCCTTTTATTATCCGAGCATCTTGATTGGTGGAGCGGTTTGAAGAATGACCAACCCACCAGTCAAGATGATATGTTCCTTCCAAACAGACTTTAATTTGCTAAGGCAAACTTGTCCGCGGCGACGACCTGACCAGTCGCCATGACTGGCTACGACGACGATGGCAGGTATGTATGACAAGAGACATATCCAAAAGCTAGTTTTGGACAGCGATGACCGATAGATTGATCTGGCTGGCTAACCTGACCTAAGCCATACGCTGATGTAACATAAGAGCCCACAGCTGTAGGCAGCGATGACGGCGCGATTGTTTATGAAACTTTTCAAATATGATTCATTCTCTCGTCGAGTTGTCATCAGCTCATTAGCATCGACCATGGTATAGAGAAGAGGACCTCCGATCGCATTAGAGGGGAGATAAGACGGTCAGAGCCATTCGCAAAAAAATCGGGACTCTAAAAAGGTGAGACGGCCAATCGAGCCTGGGCGTGAAAACGAACGCCCAATCGTTTAGGTCGGCGTACGGTGCCGACCACCTCTACCAGGGCGGAGCTTCCGGTAGACTAGGAAACCAGGTAGCCTTAAACACTCTTCCTCCAGGCGGACCCGGCGCATGTGCTACACTCTTGGCCCAAACCAGGACTATCCGATCAAGGATAAATTGACAAAGTAATCCTGGTTTCCTCTCTGTCCTCATACGAGGTGTTGTGTTCCTGTTCACATCGAAGATTCGAAACTACCTGGTTCTTGGCCTACCGGAGACGCAACCCTGGCTGCGGTGGTCAATGTTTTACGCCGACTTGAACGGCTGGACGGGCTTCTTTGACGCCCCGATAATCCAGGCCGTCAGAGCTGAAGAATACATCGAAATATTTGTTTCCGCGTTACTGGCCTCGCTAGGTTTGCAACAGTGATGATGGTTTGATGCTAGGAGCTGTTTTGTCTTGCATTACAAACGGTAAAACTCCTGCATGAACTTAATGAAAATAAATAAGAGAAAACATTGTTTTTCCAATTCCCATGCCGCTCGCAATGTCGCCGTTAGGACGGATTACACCGTAGGGCCTTAACGTCAGGTCGGAGTAATCTACTGACCAGATGGACCGGCGGATGAAACGGGCGGTCATCGCTGGCCGTCACATGTTTCGGAAGTAGTTTCTTCGAACAGGAGCCTCACAGACCTACCTGTCCTCGACGTTGCCGAATATCGTGGCGGCTGGTCAGGTCGTCGCCTCGCATAAGTTTGCCCTCCGATCAATTCATCCAACAGAGAAATAGCGCGCCCCCATACCTGGCTCAAAGCGCTACGCCATCTACCCGCTAAAATTTTGAATTTCACATCTCGGGCGTTGACTCATGTCATTTTCGCATCGTACCCGAAAAATACCTCAAAAACGTCAAATAAAATCAGTTTCGGCAAACCCCCCTCGTAACATTCGGGGGTTGTGGGTTTTATTAAGGTTCGGGCACCTCCCAGGCCCCGCGGTAGCGAGGCCTCAGAGGTTCCGTTTCAACGAAAGGGGAGTTTAGTCTCTCAACCTTTGTTGCACGTGCAAGATATGTTTCGTTTGAAGTCGAAAGTGACCGGATATCCGGCGAAAATACTGCGAGTCGGCTATTGTAGCGAGTCTCGCTCCACGTGGCTCGGGCGTGGTCCCCTGGGCTGTGGGCGGGAAAACGGAATGACTTGAGGGTCGGAGACCCTCAAGTACCGCGGTTTTGGCCCAGTCAGCCAAGCTTTCCGCCAGTACCGTTGCACTGGTATCAGAGCGTCAGGGTTCGAATCCCACGTGTTGACGCTGAGGACAGCTCATTCCTAGGTGGGAGGGATGTAGCGAGTCTCGCTCCACGTGGCTCGGGCGTGGTCCCCTGGGCTGTGGGCGGGAAAACGGAATGACTTAAGGGTCGGAGACCCTCAAGTACCGCGGTTTTGGCCCAGTCGGCCAAGCTTTCCGCCAGTACCGTTGCAGCTATGGCGTCGCGCAAAACCGCCCTTTATCCAATTTGCTAATGTCCAACCCAATAGCGATTGTTCACAGAGAAGCTATGAATTCACGACGATTGGTCCGTTTCCTTATGAGGTGCGTCGGGACCATCGTGCCTGGCCCGTTTTTCACCTCGGACTTGTTCTCCGCTGTCCATCCTCGGAGTGCACCTCACCTCTGAGGTGCACACCGGAGATGGACAGCGGGTGTCACACCGGCCTCACCCCGCTGTTCGTTCGGTGTGACACCGGCCTCACCAGGAGCTGAAAGCATCCGTGAGGCCTCGGCGCCGCAGGTGAGTCGGTGATTAAGAAATTGGAAAAGGGTGTGTGTAGGGTCACAGAATGGTGTAGTAGGGTCTCCTTTTCCGAGACATTGTCGAACGCACGCGCGTTGTTGTAGAACATGAATTATAGATTGCTAAACCGTTTGGTAACGAGCTAATCCGTGCAAATTGCTTGATCGAGCCCACCATTGCTCAGGAAAACTGCGAAATACCCGATTTCAGGTAATAGCGTTCCTTCTCCTGCTGTTTGTTAATAGCAGACTTAAACCGATTGGAAAATCGTCTTCCTATCGACGGTATAGGGATGAGTGAGTGAATCTTGCTATTTCTGTTGTCAAGGTTTTGCCTCGATTCTTTGACATTATCGTTTACTCATCTCGAGATTCGATTTTTCGGTTTTGAACTCTCACACCGATGTGGCAGACCTTCCATAACGTACACGTGGGACAGCCACTGCAAGCCGCCATTGGCAAAGAGGCCCTAGTTTCTCACAAGCGTCGTTAGCCAACTGGTCAGGGGCCTTCTGAGGGGGACCCACAGTAGAAAGCAGAAATGGTCGGCCAGATCCAAGTCACCCCAGCCCTACGTGCCGTCTGAGGCCTAAGAGCGGTGAGATTATGGTCGTGAGGATCTTTCGGCCCCCTGAAGGTCTTAAAAAAAGAATGGACTCCGAATTCGGAGTCCATTTTTCTCTAAAGACCTTCGGGGCTGAAAATATCAAGACTGGAGCCTTTCGACATCGGAGACACGGTTCAAAACGATGTCTACGCCGATTCGAAACTCGGGCGACCGCTTCCTTGTGGTCCTAGTCCCTGTCCATTTCGACTGCCGCGGGCAGCTGGTCCTCTTGGCCGTCCACATTCAACGGTTCAGGCTTGCCAATCGATTATGCTCAGCGCTTAATCCGACGAGAGGCTAACATCCGCAGCTCCTTGGGAGGATCGAGAAATGTGACGTCCGGATCGAGCGGTCGTCAGACGATTACTTCCACATCCGACGATCGCAGCTTTGTAGTGGTGTTCCGCCTGTAGCTCCGATTCGGAGCCTCCGACCGGTGTCCGCTAAGAGACCGATGGACCATTTGCAAACCTATTTGAGAATTCTCTTGCGAGAGCTGCGACTTTTCATCCTCTTGCCCTGAGGCCGTTAGTTGGCCGCGGCCCATGAGCTTCAGGTCGGTCGTCCACCCACCACAACATTCCAACTTGCTGCACACAGTGTGTATGGTTGGAGTGTTCGCGAATTGTGCATTGCCTGGACGCATGCCGCACCTGGGAAGTGCTTGAGCGAATCCTTCTGATAATGCGCTCAACTGCCAACGTTCCTGAACTGCATCCGCAGTGGCTGCCTCATGCTCCTCCATCCTCCGCCAGTCCCAGTGTGCAGCGCCATTGTCAGCCCGAGTGGTGTGCCGCATCCTCATCAGCCGTTCCTCGCCCATTTGGGCTGGATCAGGCCTGGGACCAGGCTCTACTCCCGGCCCGACCGGCAATGCCGCTCCTGCTGCAAGAATCACTAGAGCCATCGTCCGATCATTAACGTCTTTCAGATTTTGTACCAGCACATGCAAGCCTCCATTCACTCCACTGCAGCAACCTCATCGCCGACGTTAGCAGCCGCATCAACCGCAGACCGTGCAACAGCAGCAGCAGCAGCAGCAGCAGCAGCAGCA